>CAUYRT010008625.1:0-10640 GCA_963574885.1 Lepilemur ruficaudatus | reverse complement strand
AGAAAGAGAAATGTCAGACAGAAAATGAGATTAAAAAACACCTTTATGTAATTTTTGTTAAAAAAAAAAAATATATTCATTATGATAAATTTCTTAGTCATGAAAGTTTGAAGCAAATGCCAATAATAACAGAATACAAATGAGCACTGAATTTAGAGAAATGAAGTTTTAGGGATATAAATAACTTGGTAAAGAAAATTAAAACATAAGAACATAAGCAATGTAAGAAAAGCCAATTAAAAGCCTACATGGTGAAATCAGTTCCTTCTGACTGATCTTGAAGGATATATTATAGAATGTATACTTACATTGGAGATGTAGAAAAATAAACAAAGATTACTTTTATTGATTTTTCCTACTAATTTTAACAGGCCTTCTTTTTTACTTTAGTTTGCTAGTTGGTAAAGAATGGATGAAATTATGTCTAAATTTTTAATATTATGCTGACAAATTTTATAGATTTATTTAATATTCACTTGTTATTCCATTTTTAGGTTTTATATTTGGGATGGTCAGGGTTAGGAATAAAAAGATCAATTTTAATTGCTAAAGTTAGACTTCTAGATTAAATAACATTTTCTAAGTGCTCCTGAGTTTCTATTACCGAAAGATAAGTGGGCATTTGCTGGATATGTAAATTGTAAAGATGAGGAAGAGAAAAATAATTTGGTAATAACTGGAAATAAAGTCTGATTTGTACAACCACCATTTGTACAAGGGGTAAAAACAGAGTTGGAGAACAGGGTTTCTTTATGGCTTCTGTCCTTAGTTGATTATCATTACAATGGTGAGTGAGATACGTTTTCTCTTTTTCCTTATTGTTTAAAACGGGCCTAAATTGTTGGATCCAATATAATTCACATAACTCTCTCTCCCCTTCATCAAGAGTGCTAACCAGCACAGTGGTGAATGAGGCACTGCTAACAATAAAGAGATGTAAACAAGAGGAAGGTTTATACCTGTGAAGGCATAAACAGTGCAAGTAAACGTAAGAGGTGACGGAGCAATCTGTAAGTCAGTGGTTTCCGCACTTTTCATAACCAAGAAAGCATGCTTTCATGAAATTGAATGGTCTACAATTTTACATTAACCAAAGATGTGAACTACCAATCAGAATTTGTATATCCCCACTACTACTTTGTGAACACCTAGTGAGGAACTACTAGGATGCTCCTGAGGGAGGTGACAGGTGAGGTGAGTATATGTGACTGATTTAGGCTGTACTGCTGTTCTTCCTCAAACTTTCTTACAATTTGTAATGTCCATGGCTTTTCTGCACAGTGATCATTAGCCAGCTTAATAGGATGGATTATCTTCATGTGGAAGAATGATTTCTAGACCAGCTGGCCACGTGGCACAGAAAATAAATAAGACCTAGAAAAAAAGGGGAAGCGGAAATTCATCTGAAAACTTCTCAGAACCACGCTACTATGTGCAAACCCACAAGAATGAGGAAAGGGCACTAAATTCAGTCCTTTATGGACTACCCAGTCCATCTGAGAAAAGATATTAAAACAGTAAAATGATGAAAAACAGGAGATGAATTCACAAGCCAAGGCCAAGAAAAGAATGAAGAAACAGTAGCTTTGAGATACAGGAGATGGTACCAATCCATCCTTGAATACCATGTGGTAAACAACTTTTCAGTGAAGCTTTAAAACAAATTCTGCTGTTTTAACCACATACTCGAATGCTTGGCTAAAGCTGTAAAATAAGAGTACGTCTGTATGAGCATTCTAATTTAAGAATAAATTAGAACAACTTAAATCAAGGTGCCTAACTATTGCTTCTTACCAATAACAAAAAATGAAATTGGTTTAAAAGGTTAAAAAGAAAACCTTGCTCCCACACCTATGTAGTATATGAAGCAGAAAGAATACACAAAATAACTTTACATATTATTATAAAACCCAAGGATAAAAAGGAAATAGCCCATTCACAACATACTGGTTTTATAAGAAAAGGGAGAATAGAGCAAATTATACGTTGATGCAACAACCATGAGCTAAATTTTTAAATAAGAGGTCAACTATAATCCTCTTATTTATAAAAATCCCTCTTAGTAATAAAAAAATAGAAGTAAAGAGAGTATCTCTCACAGAGGTGTTCTGCCCTATTAGGTCAAGCTACTTTTGCTAGTTTGGTTCAATTTGCTTAGTCTACCACTACTCCTTCAGAGCTCCTCTGTAGACCCAGCTAGCACTGTGACTGAGGAAAATAACCAGTGTAAGAAAATTGGCAGCCACTCTTGGATCCGTGATACTAGGCCAACCATCTGCCCTAATATTAATTTAACAAGTATATTTTAAGTTCTTGAGAAACAAGAAACTGTTTAAATGACAAAATGTTGAAGGCTCAATTAGGTTGAACCACAAAACATTTTATTCTGTATTGTTTTCCTCATAGTAGAGCCAGTTTCTTCACTAGATACCGGAGGCTGTGGCAATAATGGATATTGGTCTGTGGAGCGAGTTCTCGGTTAACCTGTGTATAAATTCCTTTCTCTCATTCAACCTTCCTGTTTTCTAGCCCTAGAGAGGAAGATGTTCCTGAATTGGTCACATTCCATGGTACTGATTGGAACTTTTTTCCTAAAATTGGGAATTCAGAGGCATAAATAACCCAGCTCCATGCTCAGCATTATTTTTTTTTCTAGTTCAATAGAGTATATCTTCTCTCTAGAACAGTAAGTACCAAACTGAATTTGGGTTGTGAAGGAATAAGCTGATCTGCTTTGGTTTAAGGCAAGACCTAGCTGAGGAAAAGGAAGCCAGCCGTCCATGTGGTCAAGCCTTCCAAGGATTTCTACAGCAAGGTTTGCTCCAAGGCTGGCCAACAGTAAAGTGTTTTGGTTTCCCATTTGTGTCCATATTTCCATATCTGAGATTTTGTTCTGAGAGGAGTGACTGGACCAAGCAAGAATTAAATTATTCTTGGATATTCTGACAAAGCTCTATTGATCTATGAGCTCAATACACTTTCTAATCCTACTTGTTTCCAAAATATCCAACAACTGGTGTGGTCTTATTAATTGGTGAAGTATGAGAACATAAAAGCATCTGAGGGATAAAATCCCACTTGGAAAGATCAACCCTGTTTTAGAAGTGTCAACTAAAGACCTGCCGATCAAGCAGGGATTGGACCTTGGCTAAACTAGGGATTCTTTCCTGAAGCTCCAAGTTTCCTTCCAAACCTCAGGTAGAGTCGAGCCACACTTCCTGAGTTCCTTGTGGAGAGGCAGAAGTCACATTAGTGTAGCTCTGGAACAGTAGTACAGTGAGCTAAAGCCAGGCTAGGCTCACCTTAAAACAAACAGACTTTATGTCGGGCACTAGTGAAGGGCATAGTTTCTGCTTTCCAAGGTTGTTTATCTCCCAGATATCCTATTTCTCAATCTCAGCATGCTTTTTTCTGGTGATTAGGTCATGCTTTAACAGGAAAGTATGTGTTGAAATAGGATGAAAATATTGAAATTTACTCATAGGCTAACAATAAAAAGTGGAAGAAAGGTAATGCTTGGGAGATAAATGCAGAAGACATGCTATTTTTCAGAAAGTCTCTATGAGATACACACTTGGGAAGCATACTTATGGCAGCTGAAAGGGGCTTTTCAACAAAATCTTAGGTATTCTATTAGATTTGGATGAGAAACACATGGTTACACTATTAAACCAACCCAGTTAAATATGAAGATCAGACTGTAGACTGCGGATAACTGACAATGACTAAGGGGTGACATGGAGAAGCTGAGACCAAAATTCTTTCCATCTCTTCTATTTATTTGTCTGGCCCCTAAACTAATGCCCAAAGTAACATAGACCCTTCTTCTGCTCCGCTATATATGGCTGATAACCACATTGTCAAAGACTGCTAACTGGATTTCAAATATGGGATTCAGGACTGAAGTCCCAGCTGACTCTACTATGCTACTTTTACATACTTTTGACTTTTTGGAGCCTTCCAGGGGAAGACGGATAGCTGAGCCATGACAGGTTTCACAGCATTTGGTACCATCGGATCTCACCATGACTTACAAAAAGTTCTTGTTCTTTGCCAATTAAACGTCTGCATACTTTCTACTAAGACGGTTTAACATTGATGAATATATGTAAATATTCTGAGTAGTTTTAAGTAACTACTCAGAATATTTGACCCACTACTGAGAAACACTCACTCATCTTTCTTGGGTGAAAATTATCACCAACATGTTAGTAGCTGCAAGTTGCCAGTGTACAATTGCACCATCTCCCCTGTCCTGGTGTCAACAGCTAAACACACGAAGTCAGCAGGATTTTTTGCATCGTACTAATAAATGATGTTAAGACCCTTTTACACACTTGTAGTCATGCGTCAACCAGCTCCCATAAAGACAGAAGCAGGGACTTTGCTGATGAATCGTTCTGAAGGTTCAGGCTCATGCACTATAGATGACTCATGTAGTCAATGGCAGAAAAAAAAAAATTGGCTCAATTTAAAATAGAGAATAAAACAGGCTCTTCATCCACATTTAATTGTAATACTGCTAAGAAAAAATAATTATTCTTCTTAGAAAAAACCATAAGCAAACCATGTGGAAAAAGAGTATAATAGGACATTTACAAAAATACTCACTATTATATCAGCCTTACAGACCTAATTAAATAACTATAACATGAATTGTTCTGTAGATGCCTTTAAATTCTATTGAAACAAAATTATTTCTCCAAGCAATATTCAATTCAGATGAATAACAGAGAATTGTTTTACCAAGGAAGATGCAGAAAGACCTACCTTATGAATTTTATAAATATCTTTAGGATATGGTACATATTTAAAAATCATATTCCTGCTAAATGGGCATTAAAAATGAATTAGTTAAACTAACCTGCTTCAAGCAAACTAGAAAAAAAAAGTAAATAGCCAATGACTCTTTGCCTTCTGTAAAGAACTGATTTAAAACCTAGGCCTTGTGTTCATGTTCTTGGCCCCAGCTAGCATCATCTAAGTTATCTCAAAATTGCTGAGGAATCAAGAGGCCTTCCCTAAGAATACTTGGCATTAAATGTATTGGTATGTTGAAAAGTAAAACACTTCTGTTAATCTTCACATTAGAGGCAAGAATGATCACTTCTGTGTAATAATTTAAGTAACTTATTACAAGAGGGTTAATGGAAAAAATGTAATATATTTAATATTTAAACTTTAAGTAGGCATGACTAGTACATATTTCCAGAGAACAACGCTATTTCAAAAAAAAAGAAAAACAAAAACAAATCAGTGTTTAAAACTGAATCACCTGGGAGCACTTTAAGTCGTAAGATTTGATGAGCATTTCCTCAGGACCCGTAGGCCTTCTTATTTTTAAAAGACTCAATAAAATATGTTTATGGGGGTTTTGAGTGTGGGGGTGTTTAATATTCTTTTTTGCTCATTTGGAAGGAAGAGAGAAAGAAATAAAAAAGAAAGAGAAAGAAAAGAGAGAAAGAGGAAAGGAAAGAAGGATAGAGTGAGGGAAAGAAGGAAAAAGGAAAAAAGATAAGGAAAGGAGAGAATAAGGGAATAGGAGGGGAAGGGATGGCAGAGACAAGAAAAGAGAATGACATGGGGAAGGAAAAGGAAACAGAGAAGAAATATATACAGTGCATCTATTCCTGTACTGAGTTAAATTAGGCAAATAGAGGAAGAAAAGTTAAGAAAGAATATACATGATGAAAACAATCAAAGAATGCTACTAGTTACCTGCCTTAGACCGAAGTGTATAAATACAAGGATTTATTATAGTTAGCAAGTTGGAGCAACTACAAAACCAAGCAAAGGAAATGTGTCTGTGAAGGCAGAGGAGACTCAGTGGGGGATACAGGAGTGAAGTATGTTAGACCATGGCAGTAATGACGCAGGCCACTCTGCTATGGGGGGCCTTGGGGATGGCATCCACACTTTGTCAGAGCAGCTAGTCAGACATCAGAACTTTTAGGAAAACAAAACTTTTAGAGAACAGTTTTCATGTTCCCTGGGACATTAATGCAAAGCAGAGCCCAGAGTAGTTAATACGGTGACAAATTGCATTTCTCAAATACCGGCATGGATATTATATATAGTTCACTAATCTACCATAAACTATTGGGTTTTTCATGAAGATAATTATCCAACTCAAACAACTGGCCCTTATTAGGAGACTCAGACCTTCTAAAGTTTTGGTTTAATGATAATAATAGTAAAATACTTTGATATGTTTCTTTCCATGGGAGAGAGCTGTGGATGATACGCTGAGGTTTGTATATATTTTTAAATGTCCTTGGTGAGATAAAAAGTGGCCAACCCATTGTGCATCTCCATGATATTTTTAAATTTTATAAATCCCTAAAATTCCACCTCCTGGAGCTACTGATATAGAACATCAAATTATATTCTCACAGGCAGGGAACACAATAACTTAGAAATCTGGAGGACTATTTTTAAAGTTTCAGATTTCAGAGAATGAATGAATGAATGAATAAATAAATAAATAAATAAATTCAAGAGACTTATACGATTTACAAATATCCTGGTAGGGTGGTCTTTTGAACTAATACCTGTGCTTTAAATTGGGGAGTGGAAGGAAGCAGGAGGGAAGTGAATTGGGAGATTCAAGACCATTTTCAAAGTTGCCTTTTGTGATTCAGTGGAAAGCATTTTCTTTCAGCTATATTATGTTTATTATGGTAATCATCATTTAAAAATAGGGGCAGACTTAGACATCTCAGAACATAAAGCTGAAGTTATTAATTAATCTTTAAGTTATTAATACTGACCTCTGAAATTAAATGTTCCTCTTTGCTCCTTTTCCTCTTGAAAGAAACAAGAATAACTTCCCATTTGTTTGCTATTAGTGAGGGTGAACCTAAAGATAATTCAAGATATTAATATAGGTTTAGTTCTCAAAAACCTTCTTAATGAAAATGAAAAGACTTAGCCATTAACCAAAATTTTAAAATAGAGATAATTCTGTAAATATGTAAATTAGAATATTAGCATAACATTCAAGTGACTGCAAAGGAAAGAATTTTCAGTCAACAAAAATATTTAGAACTGAGCTAATTTTTTCTAGCAATAGAGGTTAAGATTATATACTCACGTGTGTTGGGTATATAGGATATTTCCTGTTGCATTGATAAGATAATTATTCCCAAGTATTTCATCACCTTTTTTCCAAGTCACATTTACTGAATTCAAATCCCTAGATGTTGTTAACTGGCATGTGAGTTGTATATTAGAAGGTCTGTCTAAAGTGATATTTTTTTCTACTGGCATACTGGAATGTTCTATTAGCACAAAAGAAGACAAAATGTGAAAGTTACATTTGGGGAATATCCAACATACAATACATTCTAAGTTATTAACAACAGCGTTCTACCAACAGTTTCTTCATTAGCATTCATTTGTTTGAAGCACTATTCCTCTGTCAACACAGATTTGGTTACTGTTCTTATCCTCTTTCACAGGCACCCTGAAGACAAGTTTCCATCTAACAGTAACAGAATCACAAAAGCCCAAGGCCGTGATATTTATCTCTTTAAAACCTCTATAGCTGAAGAGAACACAGGCAGGAGAGCGCTGTAAAACGTGTGTGCCCTACGCTCTGACGGTGCAGGAACAGCACAACTGCGAAAACAGACACACTGGTGGGGCGGGAATGGAGCGGCTGCTTTAACTGTTTTCAGTAATCATGTTGTTGGTAGTTACTACAAGAACGATTTGTGTGCGATGTGGGTTTGAGTCATAGACTATATTTTACTGTTCTCAGTCTTCTTAAGAGGCTGTAGGGGCTGGATATAGCTATAGGTATAAGATACAATTTAAATTAGTATCCTATTAGTAGTTCTAAATTTTAACTGAATTTAAAATATCAGTATGAATTCATGAGGTGTTTATACCTTAAAAGAACACACACACACACGTACACACATATATACTGAAGGGGTCCAGAATATGCTGCTGTAACATAAATATTTTGAGCAGAAGGCATGTGAGTTCCTGAAATCTCTTCTCTGACTAAAAGCAGAGCCTCTCAAAAGAATTCAAAAAAACCTCAATTGTCATAAATCCCCTCTCTAGGAGCACCAGGAAGATTGCCTTTGATCACGAGACAGAAGTCTTCACACCATACCCAAATAGACACTGTCACAAAACCATCATATCTCCCATCTATTCTCCCAATTCGTTTTTCCATAAGTGGACTTTCCCCCCTCCTATTACTCTATTAAGATGGTGTATAAGCCCCAAATGCTAACTGCTCCTTTGAGCCACATTTTGTTCAGTGAACTCCAGTGCAGAGGATTAAATCTGTCTTTTGTTTTGCTAATCTGTCTTTTGTCAGCTTAATTCTCTGAACCTCAAATGGTTGAGGAAAAGTTTTTTCTCCCTGACAGTTTGGCAAGGAGGATGGGATGGTTGGGACTCCCCGCCAGATTTTGTGCCTGCAGCTGAGATCTAAGGACCAAGCTGGCAAGTGTAAGCTTCACTTACCAGCCTCCCACATTTCTGCTGAAGGTCCAGTCAAGTGAGGGCGGTAACAGCCTCGAGTCTTTTCTTCTTCAATTTAATCCTCAGACTCGCAACCACTAACACTCTGCCAAAACATACCCACACCCACACACAAACACACCCCACTTATAAAGGATATATAAAGCCAACTTTAATTTTGAACAGTGGGAAATAGGCCGAGAGCAATGGTGCACATTTGTAATCCTTTGGGAGGCTGAGGCA
This sequence comes from Lepilemur ruficaudatus, assembly GCA_963574885.1. Classification (NCBI taxonomy): domain Eukaryota; kingdom Metazoa; phylum Chordata; class Mammalia; order Primates; family Lepilemuridae; genus Lepilemur; species Lepilemur ruficaudatus. Next base: position 1,916 of record CAUYRT010008625.1, on the reverse strand, counting down.
AAAGGATTACTTGAGGCTAGGAGTTGAAGACCAGCCTAAGCAAGAATGAGATCCCATCTCTATAAAAAATAGGAAAATTAGCTGGGCATCCTGGCGCATGCCTTAAGTCCAAGATGCTTGGTAGGCTGAAGCAAGAGGATCACTGGAGCCCAGGAGTCTAAAGTTGCTGTGAACTACCATGACACCAGGGCACTCTAGCCCAGGTGACTGAAGGAGACCCTGTCTCGGGGAAAAAAAAAAGAAAAAGAAAAAGAATGCTCATAGAAGCTTTATGCAGAACACTGGGAAATAAAAGAAAAATATCAAGCATGTACCCTGCTTGTCCTATACTAATTGCAGTACTGGCTAACAAAATTGTAAAGAAAGAAAACTTTCTCTTTACAGAATTCCAGCAAATAAATAAAAAAGAAAGCATAGAAGTATACTACAATGATGTTGCAACCCCTAGTAAATCATCGTTCTATGCGTTTTGCATCAACTGCTGCAATAATCTCAAAAACAGAATTATGTGCCTCTTGAGGATGAACACTCCACCACCTAGGAAGTAATCTTATCAAAAAAGGGGGGGAGGCCTTGAAACTGATTAAGTCTCTAGGTCCAATTCTCATTTTACAGAAAGTACAGAGGATGGAAGAACACATTAAACTACATCTCATGAAAGTAATCAACAAAATCCATACTAAGGGAAAACTCTATAAGACAAATGATCTGGTTTTTTCAACAGATAAGTTAAAAAAGAGAGAAAGAGAAAAATAGGTATGTGAAGGAAATCTGCAGATTATAAGATACTTAAAAAATGGCTTTCAAAGAAAAGCAAAATAAGCTCTAATATTTAGGGATGCCCATCTGGGTAATAAAACAACATAGAAAAGCAAGGAAGTGAGAATAAAAATCAGAATAGTGGGAGTTACTCTTAAGGGAAAGGGAACGAGCTTTATTTGGGAGAGGGCACTGCATTGCATAAGCAAATTTCCCAAGCTCTTCTAATACTCAATAATGGTATGGTATGATTAAAAGTAGAATGTAGAACCAAAATGTAGAAAGAAAAAATAAACAGAACTTGAATAAAATATTATATCACTTTTAATTACATTTAAAACTTTACAAAATGCTTTCTTAAGCAATGACCAGGTGCAAAGTTTGCAAACAGTAAAGTGCTTTGTGAGCATATGCTTGAAATAACTGCTTGTATAATTGCAAAATTGCTGAATTGAATTTTATGCTCAAAACAAAACATAACATTTTGATGTCTCTAGAATATTGCCAGACACTACCTATTCCTTGAAATTCCCCTTACTTGGCTTCTATTTCATTATCCTACGACACTCTAAATATTTTGCTAGCCACACAAAAATTCTTCCAATTGCCCCTTAAATGTGGGTGCCACTTGGGATTTTGCTCACTGATCTCTATACTTCTCCATTTGAGATTCCTGCATTGGACACAACTTTTACCCTTCATATTCCTTATCTGCAAAACTCTAAGCTCCATTCAAGAATTGCTTGATCTCCAGGCCCCACAGCTCCAGGTGTCTACTGAGCATCTAAACCTGGCTATCCCATGAGTACTTCAAACTCAACATATCCAAGTGAGATCCAGTAACATTTCCTTCCCCTGACCTCTAAACACTGAATCACATACTGCAGTATTCAGTTGATTCTACCTCTACAATGTCAATCAAATTTGCCCAGTTTTCTTCAACCCTCCTTATTTTTTTCATTAGGACTAGCAAATGACTTCCTAACTTCTCTTGGCTACTTTCTCTTCCTCCATTTATTTTTTATAATGACACCAAAATTGTCCTTCTGAAAGCAAAATTCAAATTATTTAACTGCCCTGATTAGATACTTTTCATTTGCAAGACAAAGTATCTTTATATTGGATACCACAGTTTCCTTATTTGTAAAATGGAACAA
>CAUYRT010008624.1:0-27430 GCA_963574885.1 Lepilemur ruficaudatus | reverse complement strand
TTCTAATTTTAGCTCTTTGAGGAATCTCCAAATTCTTTTCCACAAAGGTTGCACCAATTTGCAGTCCCACCAACAGTGTAAGAGAGTCCCTATCTCTCCACATCCTCACCAGCATTTGTTGTTTTGGGATTTTTTGATAGACTTTGCCCACTTTTTGATAGGGTTGTTTGATTTTTTCTTGCTGATTTTCCTAAGTTCTAAATAGATTCTAGTTATCAGCCCCTTATCAGATGTGTAGCATGCGAAAATTCTCTCCCATTCTGTAGGTTGCCTGTTTGCTCTCGTGACAGTTTCTTTGGCTGTGCAGAAGCTTTTTAGTTTGATCAGGTCCCATTTATTTATTTTTGTTGCTGCCGTGATTGCCTTTGGGGTCTTCTTCATGAATTCTTTGCCTAGGCCAATGTCTAGAAGAGTATTTCCAATGTTTTCCTCTAGAATTCTAATAGTTTTATACCGCAGGTTTAAGTCTGTTACCCAGCGTGAGTTGATTTTTGTGAGAGGTGAAAGGTGTGGATCCTGCTTCAGTCTTCTATATGTGGCTATCCAGTTTTCCCAGCACGATTTATTGAACAAGGATTCTTTTCCCCATTCTATGTTTTTTTTTTTGTCTGCTTTGTCGAAGATTAGATGGCTATATGAAGATGGTTTTATATCTGGGTTCTCTGTTCTGTTCCACTGGTCAATGTCCCTGTTCTTGTGCCAGTCCCAAGCTGTTTTAATTACTATAGCCTTGTAATATAATTTGAAGTCTGGTAAATTGATACCTCCCATTTTGTTTTTATTGCCTAGGATTGCTTTAGCTATACGGGGTCTTCTCTTGTTCCATATGAAGCGAAAAGTTATTTTTTCTATATCTGTGAAAAATGATGATGGTATTTTAATAGGAATTGCATTGACTCTGTAGATCACTTTTGGTAATACAGACATTTTAACACTGTTGGTTCTGCTGACCCACGAGCATGGTATGGTCTTCCACCTGTTTACATCTTCTGCCATTTCCTTTCTCAGTGTTTCATAGTTCTCCCTGTAGAGGTCTTTTACCTTCTTAGTTAAATATATTCCTAGGTACTTTATTTTCTTTGTTGCTATTTTGAAGGGAATTGAGTGTTTGATTTGGTTCTCAGTTTGACTGTTGTTGGCATATATGAATGTCTCTGATTTGTGTGTATTGATTTTGTATCCTGAGACTTTACTAAATTCATTTATCAATTCAAGGATTCTCTTGGTTGAATCCTTGGGGTTTTCTAGATATAATATCATATCATTAGCAAAGAGTGAGAGTTTGATCTCTTCTGCCCCCATCTGGACACCCTTTATTCTGCTCTCTTGTCTGATTGCTGTGGCAAGGACTTCCAGCACTATGTTGAATAGAAGTGGAGATAGAACTGGAACAGGCAAGGTTGCCCACTAAGTGGGAATGCTTTCAATTTTTCCCCATTCAGTAGGGGATGTTGGCTATGGGTTTGTCATATATGGCTTGTATCATTTTTAGGTAAGCCCCGTCTATGCCTATTTTGTTAAGCGTTCTTATCACAAAAGGGTGTTGAATTTTGTCAAATGCTTTTTCTGCGTCTATTGAGAGGATCATATGGTCTTTGTTTTTGCTTTTGTTGATGTGGTGTATACCATTTATAGATTTGCGTACGTTGAATCATCCCTACATCCCCGGGATGAAGCCCACTTGGTTGTGATGGATTATTTTCTTGATAAGCTCCTGGATTCAGTTAGCTAGGATTTTGTTGAGAATTATTGCATCTACATTCATAAGAGATATTGGTCTGTAGTTTTCTTTGTTACATCCTTTCCTGGTTTTGGTATCAGGGTGATGTTGGCTTCATAAAATGTGTTGGGGAGGATTCCATCCTTCTCGATGTTGTGGAATAATTTCTGCAGAATAGGCAACAGTATAGCACCTCTTGTATTTTCCTGGATGGAGCTGAAACCCGTTCTCCTAAGTAAAGTATCCCAAGAATGGATGGACAGACACCACATGTACTCACCAGCCAATTGGTATTAGCTGATCAACACCTAAGTGGACACACAGGAACAACATTTATTGGGTGTCAGGCAGACAGGAGGGGGGAGGAGGGGATGGGCATATACATACATAATGAGTGCGATGTGCACCGTCTGGGGGATGGTCAGGCTTGAGGCTCTGACTGGAGGGGGGAGGGGGCAAGGGCAAGGTACGTAACCTTAACATTTGTACCCCCATAATATGCTGCAATAAAAAAAAAAAAAGAAAAAAAACAGTATTTGGTGGTCTTTGCAAGCACTTAACTTCCAAATTTCATTTCTTCACTAGCAAAATCTGTTTAATAATATCTTACCTTCGGGGTTTGTTGTGAAGATACATTTCTACATGATACAGAGTAGAGATTCAATAAATACTAAAGAGGTTACAATTATCAACAATGACCTTAACCAGATGTTCCCATAATGGAATTACTTGGGAAATTTTCAAAAGTGCTGATGCCTGGATCTCACCCAAGATTCTGGTTTAACTAAACATGGTACTTTCTGGATATCAGACTAAAAGAATACAGGGAAACCTGAGAAATAATAAAACCAGTCATGAAAAGGAAACAATTGGGAAAAAAAGTGGTCTTTACCAGGAAGGCTATATAAGAGTCTAGACATATGTTAAGGAATAGTTTTATTTATTTCATAGAACAGAAAGACTGTAACTGATAAGTATGATTGAGATACATTTCTAGGATCTACACATTCTGAAGTAATTGACTTTTGGGGGCTAACTAGCAAACATAACATGCCTGCCCTCTGGAAGTCTCCTCTAATATGGAGTGAAACAATTCTCTGTCTTATAATTATGGTAGGAAAATTTATAAGTTTTAATTTTTTTGGAATGGCATGGAAGAAGCATGGAAGGGTGGTGAGGGAATCCAATTTTGAGAATAAAGATTCTTTGAACATTTTAAAATACCACAGTTTAGTCTATCTAATTAATATGCATTTCAAAAGAGACTGAAGCCCTGCTTTGAAGATGTGAAATACAGCAAAAGCTATCCGCCTAAGCCTTTAACCATGGGTTTGATAACTGGCAAAGATTCTTTTAACTATGTTAAGAGAAAAAGAAATAGACTGAATTACAATAGAAAGAATTTAAACATGTAAGAGTGATGAACACCCTTTGGATATTAAAAATAATTTACTCTTTTTTTTCTGTCCTATCATAAATCAGTCCTGATATTCTATACTGTTTACCAAGGAAGAAATTGTGTGGTAGAAACATATTTTCTAATATTGAAGGTCAAAGAAAAACAAAAAGAAGCAAAACTTCCTTTTAGAGATTAAGATGCTTAAGGTCTAGAGTTTTGCTTTTTTTTTCATGAGGAAAAATTGTGCTGATAATTTGGTTATGTAAATAAAATATAAAATGTTACACTTTTGTGATTGATATCTGGAACCTCCCAATAGATATGAATTGTTTTACCCATACATTGTTTTCCCATGAAAATACTTCAGGCTAATTGGAAAATAATTAACCACATTTATTTTCTCCCCATGAGTATCTTTTAATATTGTGGAAATATTTCCCTATGAAATATATAATTGCTGAAATATTTCCCTCCCAATAGCATCCTAATTAGTTTGTGCCATTCTTGGAGTAGAAATACATGACATTGCATCACCTTCAAAAAACATTTTATTAAAGATCTTCTTTAATTTAGTGCCACGTTAAGCAACATCTATAAAGTATTTTGGAAATAGAAATTAAGGACTAGATTCTAACTAGAGCTTCTAAGGATAATCACTGATGATATGTATCCATTTTTTGCTCTTCACAAATCTCTCACAGACCTGTAATTTGCACACATAATTTTTTGTTTTGTTTTGTTTTGTTTTTGTTTTCACGGTTAGCATTTACACAGATCCCATGACAGTCTGACATTTGTTTCAACCATTCAAATAGACCGGGTTTTTGTTGTTGTTGTTAAATACATGAACTGTTTTCATGTAAACAAATCCCTGATCACTTTTCAGACTTATTTGACTCTTCATCTCATTGTGGTTTTAATTTGCACGTCCCTGATGATTAGGGATGTTGAGCATTTTTTTCTTATACCTGTTGGTTATTGGAATGTCTTCTTTTGAGAAATGTCTATCCTTAATTCTTACCTTTCCTTTACCCCATATTTCTATGCCTTCTGCAAGACCATTGTTTCTTCTTTCTAACTATATCTCAACAGATCAGTCACTCCCATTTTTCCTGCCTTCATTCTGTCCCATGCCACCACCATCAATGTCTGGCTGACCCCAAGAGCTTACCTATCAGTTCCTCACTTATGTGACTCTCATAGGTCCTTAACCCAAGATATTTTCTATCATTACATTTTGCCTGTATTTTTCACAGCAACTGCCATGAATTTTCATATGAATATTTATGATTAAATTCTACCTATTTATTTCCTTTTCTAGTATCTAAGCACATAAGCTCTAAGAAGATAGAGTTGTGCCTTTTAGTTCATCAGTGGATATAAACATTTTGAACGATGACAGGTATACAGTAAGAGGTCAATAAATATTGTTTTTAATGAATGACTAATTTGCTTAAAGATCACATCGGTGGAGGTATAGTTACCCCCCCGACACATACACCCACACACACACATACCCAGAGTCCATTTCTAAGGGGAAAAAACTATACCTATATACACGCATATCTGTCAATTGAACATACATCACATACATTCATCAATTGAATATATATCACATATTTAGTGCCACATCTATAGGAGAGGCAGGTTTGCTCTGAAGGGAAATAGGTGATACTGATTTTATATTGATTTTAAGAATTAGGTCTTGGTGACTTTTCGTTGTTGTTGCTGGTGGTGGTGGTAATGGTTTTTTTTCCTATTACAAACAAGCAAAGGCGAGCAATTGACTTAAATCACTCTGGTGACTCAGAGCTATCTCAATGTGCACTAGTCATTCGCTTCATAATTTGTTGTCAAACATCAGTATGCCTCATTTTATACAGAGAAGAACTATCTAATTATTTTAATGTGGATTTTAAGTAGAAACCTAAAAATTCCTCCAAAACAATACTAAGGCCATACACTAACCGTATAAGCACTGTTTTCATATGTTCAGCAATTGGGAGAAACTGCTGAACGAGTGAACTCAGCGTTAGTTAGCAGCAACATGGTACAATGGCCACAGTGCATGGCATAAAGATGGTCACTTGAGAAGGTGTTTGATAAGGTGATAGGGCCCGCGCCAGACTATGTGGTTTTGCAGATAAATTACCTGATGTGTAAAGAAGGCAGTAAGTTTGGCAGGAAAAAAGAGAACAATAGTGCGATGATAGACAGATGGAGAACCAAATACAGCAGGAGAGGAGAGGGAGAGTTTTCCATATCTGAAGGCAGACAGAAAGAAAGTCACTGAAGTGGAAAAAATTAAATGTGACAGAGAGTGAGGAAAACATAAGCACCATACCACTCAGAAACTTAAATGTCTTCCCTAGTTCTGAATAATAATTTGGATATCAAAATATATTTTTACACGATTATGTCATATGCCCCGTACACAAGCTGTCTAAGCATGAGTAAAGTAGGACAGGTGGCTCCATTCCCATTTCGCAGATTAGGAAACAGAAGCTCAGTTCCTAGGGTCACGTAGCAGGTAAATAACATAAGGGGGAACAGAAGTGTTCTGACTCCTACATTTTTATACTTTCCACTATACCATGTTGACAGTGTGGCATCATTCCTCAAACAGGAGGAAGTTGAAATCTGCTGTGGGAAGGGAACATTTAAGGCAATGATCCAAAATTAGTCTCTTTCCCCACACACACACTTCAACTATTACTACACCCTAAGTAACTTTTACAAACCAGGAGTGTAGAAAGACATGACTGCTATGAAGGAGCACGGGTAGCGTTCATTTGTTTTTTGGATTGCTGAACATGCACCTTCTCCCAAGCGTTGGAGATATAACGGTGAGCAAAAATAGCCATACCCAAGCCTCTTGAAGCTCATTTGCTAGTGAAAAAGATAGACTTTTTGTCAAATAACAAAAATAAATAATTTAAATACAAACTCAAATATACAGGCAAAGTACACCAGGAAGTGAAGTAATTTTACATGGGTCTCTTTGAACCTATAAAGCCATGAGATGCTTGTTTACCCAAGAGGATGACAATTGATCTAAACTCTTAAAGAGGAATGGGAATGAACTATTTGAAAGGAATTGGGGTGGGCAAGAAGCCTTCTAGGAAGACTTTAATATATGAGAAAGTGAAAGAATTTGGTATGACCAGAAACATTTTAGACCGCCAATGTTCATGAGCCTTAAATTAAAACAACATGGTAGCATTCTCTTCACTTTAAGCAGTTATGCAATAAAATTGAGCCAAATAATTCTGATTCAATATTTTTCCCAAGTGATGACTGTTAAAAGACAAAATTATGACAAATTTAGTTAAATGATCTAATGACTTTTACTTGCAATTCATAAATCAAATAACACCTCAATAAAGACTTTGGACATAGCAGAACAGTTGATTTTTGTAAGGTAGTAACAAAAAAGCAAAATAGTAAAAAGAGGAAATTGATTAACATCAGGTTGATTCAAGTTATTTTTCTTGTAAGGGTTAAAGCAAAGGGGACTTCTTTTCATACAAGCTCAGATTGACTGGGCTCTTTCCAGTTGGTTGCTGTGAATCTCCTGTTTTCAGGAAAAACTGGTCTATCTGGGAATTTTCCTACTTTATTTAAGTTTTAGTGGCATCTCTGTTTCATTTGATCTATTGGGACCTAGTGCAGGGGCTCAGTCTAAGCAATGGCTTCCTATGAATTTTATTTAACATGACTCAAAAATAGACAGTAAAATAATTGCTATAAAATATTAGTTTCTGGACGAATGTGCTGTGCATGTGTGTGTATTCTTGCAAAAATCTCAAATAGTGTCTTGCACATGGTAAGCAGTCATTAAGTAATGATAATTCTTTCAGCATATTTTTCTTGAAAACCTAGGAAGTGCTTTGTGCAAGCACTCTACTGGATACTGTTATAAGCTTCTTATTCTCTAATATTTGACAAGCAATGGCCAGAACAAGGTTAAAAGAGACTCTTTGTGCCTTCAAAAAGCCAGTACCTATCTATTTATGTACTTGTACTTACATTTTCTGGAATTTTGCTCTCCGTTTTTGCCTTAGCTTCAGGTAGGGCAGAAAAAGTATTTGTGCAGTGCTGTGGTGATGAAAATGCTCTGTATCTATGCTGTCCGATGTGGTAGTCATTAGTGCACGTGACTACTGAGTCCTTGGGATGTGGCTAGTGCAACTGAGGATTGAATTTTTAATTTTAATTTTAATAGCTGCATGTGGCCACTAGCGATTGTACAACTGAACTGTGCCACTTCAGAGGGATTCGGGAAAAGACTTTTAAAATCCCACTACAATACTTTTGATACATTTGACATGAACTTGATATTTCTTGCATCTTGTGGCCTGGATATAATTGAAAGAGATGTTTTCTTGATATAAGGGAGAACTTATCTTAGGAAAAAAATGCAGGTGTGAAGAAAAGCTCATTTTCCCAAATCACTTGGGGAATAAAAGCTGAACATGTTTATGTCAAAAAATACAACAAAAAACATAGATAGGAATGCACAGAAAAGTGATTTTTTTCAAGAACCCAAGAGTTAAAATAAACAGTTTTCTTTATGTTGACCATTTGAGTAATAGTCATCCACAAAAAGACAAAGACTATAAAAATGAAGGAAACAAAATTACTTGTATAATAAACACTTGGGAAAATCTAGTCACCATTTAAAGAAGACAGACGGGAGATCAATATGTGTCAGCCAACTTATTTCTATTATATCTAATATTCAGAGTTTTTATGAGACATCCTTTCTCTTTAAAATATTTACTTTTGAACATGAATGCATGTAATTTAATGTGCTCATTCAAAAGGTAGAAAGAAGTACATGGAGTGAAACATATCTTTTTCTTCCATATTTATACCCACAGCCATCTAGTAACACTGACTGATTGGTGATAATTATTTTTTTTTTTTGCAAAATTTCAGAGATTTTTTTACTCTTTGAACATACTGATTGAGTGCCTATAATAGGGTAGGCTGTGTTCTAAACACTGGAAATTGAAAAAAGAGAAAAATTATTTAAAGAAATTGCATTCCAAGGGAAGGAAAGAGGAGATAAGCATAATAAATAGTAAAATACATGGCATATTAAATAGTGACAAGTGCTATAGATTTTTTTAAAAAAAGGTTTTAAAAGAGGTTAAGATGTTCATGAGGAAAGGAAAAAGGAAGTGCCTCACTAGGGAAGGAGTTTACATTTTAAATATGGTGATCAGACTTTCAAAACTTTATTTTCAGGAAAGACTTGAAGAAAATAAGAGAGTAAGACATGATCAGGCAGAGAATTCCACATTCAAAGGCCTTAGGATAGGAGATGGTCCGCTATCTTCTAGGAAAGCATCTTTGCAATGGGGCTGGAGCAAAGTGGTCACAAGGCAAAGATTTTATATGTTAAATAATTAATACCATCAATTCTCTGATTAGTTAATAGTTATAATATTCTATGTACTGTGTATGTTTTTTCGATCAAATGTTCTATGAATCTCTAGGTTAGGAACAGGGCTCCTATCTCTCTAGTACATATCAACCCTATTAACCGCACATAGACTATAAAATAATTAATTGCACAGTGCCTGATTATTTCTCTTATAGAATGTGTCAATATTATGTGAACCTTACAGAAATAGCTGATTTGTTCTCCAATGCTCTTTTCATTTTGAAATCCAAGAACATGTTCAGTTGGGGATATAAAACAGATTGTTTTGTACTACATGCAATTCCATAATGAATTGTTAAAATGTTAATTTACTTGATTATAATGACATTATTGCCTCCTATTATTTTTACAGCCAAAAAAAAAAAAAGGCTTATGGAAGAGAATGTTACACTAATGTGGTTTATTAACGAGAACCTCCAAGTCTACAGAGAGGTAAAATGATTTGCCTAAACTCACACGGATGTTGATAGTTAACAGCTAGCATTTTAATGTCCTGAATATGTGGTAGCCTCTGTGCTAAATACTTTACAGGCACTATGTCATCTTAATACTCCCAACAACTCTTGAGATAACCATTATTATTACCACATCAATTTTATGGTTAAAGGAAGGGAAATAAGTAACTTCTTCCAAGTGGCACAGCTGATAAGTGATGAAGATGGGATTCTATTCAGATCTTTATTCCTCAGGAAGAACCCACCTGGATAACTGTTTGCTGTAACTTTAGGGAGAGAAGAGGAAGCACGGGAAGCAGAAAGGTGTGCTAGGAAGAAAAGGGAAGTTTTCACTTTGGCCAGCGGTTGATTGAATGCCACCTCTACCTAACAGCTGAAAATTTGGGGGTATGCTACATAACTTTTTGAATCTGTTTTCTTTTCTGAAAATTGAGGAACTATAAACTACAGCTCTATATTTGTTTAATCAGGACCTTCGCTTTATCCATCATAAGTAAAATTTAGAAGCTATTAAGCTTCCTAATTTAACATGTGAACATATTCTTACAGAGTCAATAAAAGACTATTCAATTGAGATGAAAACCATTATATGCCTAAAAAGAACACAGATCATTATAGAAAAAAAGAAAAGCAGGACTCATAATTTTAATGGCATTTTGGTATGATATCAATACACTACTCAAAGTATTCACTAATTTTGAGGATAAAAAAGTATATTGAAATTAATTCACCCCATATTATCTGCTTATTTTTCATTTCTTTCCTTCACATACATTTGAAGTTTCAATTGTGTTCAATGAAGAAATCTCATAGTCTCAGCATGGATCATTATGTATCTACATTGTAAACAGCATTTAAAAAGTAACTGTTTTGTTTGTACATGCAGATCTATCAACTCCAAGTTGGGCTTATAATTGTCATTTGATATTTATTATTAGAGGTAATTTGACATTTTTTCAAATTTAAAATGAATTTATTTTTTAGGCGCTCTAAATAGGCTATTAATCGGACGTCATAACTAATTTTTGTTGTGATTACCCAGAGGCAAAGTTTCAGTTACCTTGATTGCTGTGTTTTTCTAAACATCTTTTTTTCCCCCCAACTTGTTCTTTTGTATATGAAAATGATATGATTTACCCACTGTGGGTAGGAAATTTTTTTCAAGTTATTTTTACATTGTTAGTAATGAATTTACAATAAGCATCCAACCTCCCACACTGAACCCCATGGTGATCAATTGAATGCACTTACTGGATCACCAGCTGAGATTTCAGGGTGTAATCTGTGGCTAGGGATCAGAGATTTCTCCGTATAAATTTAATTTACCCTTATGGGGATCAAAAGCTCATTAACACCCCATTCTTTCCAACTGAGCTAAAAGCTTGAAGCAATTAGTATTTGAAAAATATTTTCTTTCATTAATATTCTTTTCCAGTATGTAATCTGTGTTGGTTCTATTTTTAGGCATTGATAGAGTGTGTTTTAAAATTAGAAATGTATGAACTATATCTTTTGTATTTTTCTTATTATGGTTTGGGATTACTATTCCCTAATAAGAATTTATACAGCAGCTCCAAAAATAACAAGAAACAGGGTCTAGGTGTTCACTTCATCCTGTTTTCCAAATGAAGTGACTAGTAACTTTCAAGACATCAAGATTATTCCTACACAGAAAAAGTAAGAAAACATTTTTAATCATTAACACAAGAGAGTTTGCCACTTTTCAGTGGGGAAGACATTGTGTGCTAGCTGCATTAGCCTTGAGGCTGTTGATTAGTTACACAGATGTGTTAGAAATAGAGCTCCTAGCAATGTTTAACATGACTAGTAAATGAATAAACAGTTTTTTAATATACTTCATCTAAGACATTATGTTATTCTTATCAATTATTATATGCTAATAAAATGTGAGCCTGTACGATTATACAGTTTCTTTATATCCAACCATTATTTATAAAGAAAACATGCAGAAATAGAAAGAGATGACAAATGTTGGTGGAAAACAAGTTTTTTTTTTTTTTTGCTTTAAAACACTGACATAATTTGAAAGTATGATGTATTACCCAGTCTCTTTATTATAATAGCATGTTGACAAATGATATCATGAATGGATGATCTGTAATACTACAAACCACAGATTAGGGAGAATTTTGTATATTAAGTTAGAATCTTTCCTTTATCAATATCCCTCCTTGGTAGTGCATCTAGTAATTAACTCTTTCAGTCCACTGATACAACTCTGAAGACTTTAGAGTAAATGAAAAGCATAGTAAATGAAATTACAGGGACTCGAAGGGGGAATACCCCCAAAAGTACCTCAGTATATACAAATAGCTTTAACACTAATAAAATGATTCTGAAGAAGAGGTTAACTTGTAATTAGGCCTATTAGAAATTAAAATTTTCAGCTCCTTTTTAAAATTGATTTCAAAATGTTACAGGAATACAAACACTTTGGTCACATAAACTGCCTTAGCACTGCCTGAGTCAAAGGTACAAATGTGCCCATCCCTCAGATGGCGTGCACTGCACCCATTAGGTGTGAATTTATCCATGCCCTCCTCCCCCTCCCACCTGCCCAATCCTAGATGAATATTATTTTCATATGCACACATAAGTATTGATCAATTAATAAAAATTTAATGGCGAGTACATTCAGTGTTTGTTTTTCCATTCTTGTGATATTTAACTTAGAAGAACGGGCCTCAGCTTTATCCAGGATAATACAAGAGGTATTAGTTCCCCATTTTTTATGGCTGAATAGTACTCCACAGTATATATACACCATATTTATTAATCCATTCATGTATTGATGCGCACGTGGGTTGTTTACACATTTTTGCAATTGTGAATTGTGCAGCTATAAGCACAATCAAGTGCAGATGTCTTTTTTATAGAATGTCTTTTTTTCCTTTGGATAAATAGCCAGTAGTGGGATTGCTGGATCAAATGGTAGTTCTACTATGTTCTTTGAGGTATCTCCATACTACTTTCCATAGAGGTACTAGTTTGGAGTCTCACTAACAGAGTATGAGTATTTCTATCTCTCCGCATCCACACTGACATTTTTTGTTTTAGGACTTTTTGATAAAAGCCATTCACACTGGAGTTAAGCGATAGCTCATTGTGTTTTTGATTTGCATTTCCCTGACGATTAGAGATGTCCAGCATTTTTCCATATTTTTGTTGTCCATTAATCTATTTTCTTGTGAAAAGTTTCTGTTCATGTCTCTTGTCCACTTTTTTATGGGGTTGCTTGATTTTTTTCTTGCTGATTTTCCTGAATTCTTTATAGATTCTAGTTATCAGCCCTTTATCGGATGTGTAGCATGCAAATATTTTCTCCCATTCTGGAGGTTGTCTATTCACTCTGATGATGGTTTCCTTGGTTATGTAGAAGCTTTTTAATTTGACCAGGTCCCAATTGTTTATTTTTGTTGCTGCTGTGATTGCTTTGGGTGTCTTCTTCATAAATTCTTTGCCTAAGGCCAATGTCTGTAAGAATTTTTCCAACATTTTCTTCTAGAATTCTTATGGTTTTATGCCTTAGGTTTAAGTCTGTTATCCATTGTGAGTTGATGTTTGTGAGAGGTGAGAGGTGTGGATCCTGTTTCAGTCTTCTACCTGTGGTTATCCAATTTTCCCAGCACCATTTATTGAATATGGATTATTTTCCCCAGTGTATGTTTTTGTCTGCTTTGCCAAAGATCTGATGGCTTTATGGAATGGTTTTATATTTGAGTTCTCTGTTTTGTTCCATTGGTCTATGTCTCTGTTCCTGCACCAGTACCATGCCGTTTGGTTACTATAGCATTGTAGCAGAGCTTGAAGTCTGATAAATTGATGTCTCCCAATTAATTCTTTTTGCTTAAGGGTTCTTTGAGTATATAGGGTCTTCTATTATTCCATGTGAAGCACAGAATTATTTTTTCTAGATCTGTGAAAAATGATGTTGGCATTTTAATAGGGATTGCACTGAATCTGTAAATCACTTCAGCTACTTTTGATGTTCCTTTCTCTTCACGGTGGAAAATTCTAAAATGTGCTTTAGGAAAACCACATATGAAATTTTGTCATTATTTACTCACTCTTTTGGATTAATTATTTTCTTGTAGTATTTTTTGAAACATGATATTACTGGGAGAAGCAGTGTATTAAACCACCTATGATTTATCTTTTAATTTATAAATTCTTACCTGGGTTCTACAGACCTCTACAGGGTTCATGGAATTCTAGAAATCAATTCATGTTTTAATTTATTGCACACAACACTATCTTACTACCTTTTACTATATTATTATACCTTGAGTCTTCCATTGTGCTCATCACTAGGGTTGCAAAGATGAAAAAGATGCAAGAAGCCCAGAGTATATAGCAGGAGATTCAAACACGCAAATTATATCATAGAAGTATGTACAAAGTTCATGGGGTGCCACTGAAGGGAAAGCCTGTCTCTAATACAGTGAAGGGCATTAGAAATACCATGGAAGAGGTAATCCTTCCACTTAGTTTTAAAGGTTGGGTAGGAATTTGGCAAGGTTCCGTAAGACTAAAGGGTCCACATTTTTTTATATTCATATATTACATGCATGTGGGAAGTTATGTTTGGGGCTGGAGCATCGTGGTAGACTGAATAATGGGCCTCCCAAAATATCTGGGTCCTAATCTGTGGAACCTGTGAATGTTGCCTTATACAACAAAAGGGACTTTGCAGATGTGATTAAAGATTTTGAGATGAGAGAAATTTTCGTGGATTATTTGGTTGAGACCAAAGGTGATCACAAATGTCTGGAGAAGAGGGAAGCAGGGGGAGATTGATTACAGAAAGGAAGGGAGTGTGATTATGGGAGCAGAGATTGGAGGATAAGCTTTGGAGATGGTGAAGGAGCCTCACGTCTAGGAATCCAGGCAGCTACTAGAAGCTGAAAAGGGCAAGGCAATGGATTATCATCTCAAAGCCTCCAGAAGGAATCAGCATCTAACACCTTAACTTTAAGCTCAGTATATCTGATTTCAGATTTCTGACCTCCAGAACTGTAAGTTAATAAATTTGTTTTGTTTTATACTAATAAGTTTGTGGTAATTTTTTACAGCAGCATTAGGAAGCTAATAACAAGCATGAACTCTTACCCTGAAATGCCTCACTTGAATTGCAAACCCTTGACATTAGTCCCATGAGGTTGGTTATCTTAGATTTACTAGTTAGCATTGCAAATTTGATGTTATTGTTCAGATGCTTACCTCATATATATTGTAATATATATGCATTAAAGTCATTTCTCTTTGCTTCTTGTCCAATATGCAATGTAACTTGAAGTTTAAATGTTCATCTTCAACCTCCAGGGAAGACCACGTGGCCCAAGGGCACTTTCTTTGGAAAATCACTAAACTCATACATCATAATGTAACTGTTTGTTTCTAAGATCTTAATGAGTCATATGCACAGATTTGAATTTCAAAAATATAACTTTCGCATCAAGTCAGAAAAATAAAAGTGATTGATAAATGGTAGAAAGACGAGTTACGAAGAGACAAGACAACATATAGGAAAGATTTATCGCATACAGTGAGAATAGGGATAAAGATAAAAACATATTCCAAAGAGGCTAGGGATTTTTACTCCATGGCAAATGAAATTAGAAGCGACACAGTAGAAACATGGATCCTAGTTAATCTGTGAATGTCAAGTTTCTGATTCAAACATGAAGAAAAGGACAGTTAGGAAGGAAAATTTTATCCACCCTTGAGTTCCCTTTTAACTTCGGTCCCAGTGTCACTGTGGCCATTACTTCTGAGCAGTAAGATTATTAATCTCCATTTTGATAAAAATATGTACCCAGAGTCAAATTTCTGTGAAGCCAAAAAGCATTCTAAAATCCATACTTCCCTACTTCATGTTTCATAGATAAAAAAAGATTCTTTGTTTTGATTAAAAAGCTATAAAAACTACTGTTTCCCTTCACTTTTATTCACATATAAAGTTTAATTTCAGTGGGCCTTGCTTTGAACTAAAATAGTCTTTTCTACTAACCGTAAGTCACTGTAACTTGAGCTGATATAAAATATTAAATCAATTTTAATTAATCTCCCCTAAGGGTATACGACAGGGATATTTCTTTTCACATTTTTAACATATTTATTACATCAAGCTTTGTATTTCCCTGTGTAATGGACTTGGATCTTGTTTCCAATATGGGCTCTAGGAGCTCTGAATAGGCATACATTTCCCCACACCACTAAACCTCCTCAGCCATGATTTGGACAGCAGCAACCTTGGGCTCAGCTAGGAATATATGGTGATTCTCTGGGAGAATTTAATAATTTTTTCAAGGCCTTTCTCATGCCCAAACTACTAGTTTTATGACTTTTCTAAATGTCTCTTTCCTTAAGATATTCAAATGTATACTTTATGAATTAGAAAATATTAATGGATCCCAAAAGAGTGGGTGGTGAATGCAGTGTACTATTTTTTGACTTCCAAGAATATTTATAGAAAATTTTTGGCTTCCTTGCCTGACTTACTTCCTGGTAAGGTGATGCTCTCAAAATGGTGACAAGTCTGTCCTTGCCTATGATGGGGAGGATTGGCCACTGGTTTATTATTAATACAAAGGCTGCTCTCATTTCGTGTTATAGATGTTTTCCCTATATGAGGTCATTTGAACAAATAATATAACATAGTGATTAACACTTCAAGCTTTGATGCCAAACAAATCTCTTCAAATCCAGAATTTGTCACGATTTGTATAACTTTGGTGCAACAACTTATATTTTGTGAATATCAATTTTATCATTTGTGAATGAGAATAATTGTATTATATATGAGTAATTTTGAGGTTTATATAACACGGTGGAAATGAAGTGCTTAACACACTGCCTATGTCACATCAGGCATTTAATAAGTAACAACTATTAAAATTATTATACAATTACATATATGTTACATATGTTATTCTTCAAAAGAATCATAATTACTACTGATTTACGGAAATGTAGATCTGACAGTTTTATCATGTAAGAAGCCTCTTCTATTTCTCAATATGATTTTTTTTTAATCTTTTAAAAAAGGTTCTACTTTTATAGCACATAATATAGTATCCTGATATACCAATTTATTTAATGTCAACTTTAGGAAAGATTATAGCAGTTAAAAAAAAAGAGAAAGCAAATAAGAAATGTGCTGACATATTTCAGTTCGTATCATCTTCTGAAATCTACAGGTAATTGAGCACTCTCTGTGCCAGAAATGGCTGTAAGTCATGATACCATGCTGTGTTTCCATGAATGAAGTTAACATTGAAGATGATCATTTGGAATTAAAATCCCTTACTGTAAATAGACTACCATTGTTATACTTACAAAGGAAATTGACAATCTGCCCATGTAAATGAGGCAGATGATATTACTGAACACTTATAATGAGATTTGTATTTTCATATATAATATCTGCATTAATTTATCTGTTAAAAACTGTTATATAATTTTTTACACAATTTTAGATAACAGAAAATCATAAAAGTTAATGAATATATTCAAAATGGAATACATAATTGAATAGTGGAGCTGGAATTCCTCCAAGTGTAATATTTTAAGTTGCACGCATTACAAAATGAACATAATCCAGCTTAAAATACCAATTTCTTATTGTAGTTAGCTCATGACTAATAGAAAATAGAATTGAATAATTGGATATTTAAAATGTAAGGTGTTTTGAGGGGAGAGAGAAAATTCTTCTCAAATCTTTTTTTTTTACTTTTTGTGATTTATTTCAAAGAAATTAAGAACATAGGATTTCAAGATATTTATTAGATTTCCAAATGAAGTTTCAAGTCTCAGAAAACAGGGCCCTAGAAAGTGCAAAATGCATTATTAAATACAAATTTGTCATAATTCAGAGTCTAACAAAATTATACTCCCAATTTTGGATATTTCAATTAAGTAATTACTTTTTCTAGGCAGAAAATAGTGTATTTAGTGGTTTATATTTCCAAAGTCAAATGTCTAATTTTAATCCTGCCACTAACTCCAACTTGGTGAGCTTGAAAATTCTTGTCACTGCTGCTCCTGCTGCTTGTATTGATAAAAAATATTATTAATAATGTCCTACTTTAATTAGAGAATAAATTAGCAAAATGTAGTAAAAAAATATTTTGAATGTTAATGTTACACAAATTCAAATTTGGGTGTTAATATAGTCAAACTTGCTTAATTTCAAGATTTGTGAAATTTTTTTAATTGAAAAACTACTGTGCATAATGTAAAGTATTTCACTGAAGCAGTAATGCCATTTTAATATTCAGTGATGGTATTAAAAGAGTTAGTATCTTCTAACTACAGTTCCTTGTTCAGTAAAAGGATGAGCATTCTTCCTTTATTTTTCAGTACTCTTTTAAAAAGCCCTATGCACAAGTTGAATTTTTTAAGGCCAAAGAAAAGAAATCCTAATGGAAAAGTAAAATCTCAACTCCTTGGCCTGAAACTGTATAACACTGTTTTTCAGATGAAAAAAGAGGAAGAGTGAAAAATGTGATGAACCCTTAATAGTATAAACTCCGCTAACTGAGATGTGGTGGTAATTGCTTTTTATTTTTTTGTAACATCTCCTGGAAATGGTAATGCTTTCAAGTGAGGATCAAAGAGAATGACCTACATAAGAAATAGATTGCAACATGTAGTTACATTTTTCATCCTTTGTAATATGCTTTTTGCATCCATACCTCTATTACGAAGAACCACAGAATAATGCCATCATTTTTTAAAATGAGCTGTCACTAAGGTCAGATGGGATACTTGGAAACTATAAAAAAGGATGATTTGGACCAATGTGCTAATGCCAACAGAGGGATCAGTCTTCACATACCACCCTTGTGCATTTCAAGAAAATAAGACCAAAGATTCAGAAAGCCACACTACATACACAAATATGTTACCTCTTCTGATGTGATGTATCTATATGTGTGTGTATATCATCAGAAATAGGTAGGTCACCTATGTTTTATTATCCAAAAGATTCATCAAAAAACAAAAGGTTTAATATCAGCACAGGTAATAAAATGACACTGGCTTTAAGGCTTATGAACACACTCAATTCACAAGTTTTTTCCCAGCCCTAAATTTGGCCAATCTGGAGTACTTCAACATAACCATTTATTTTACCGGGAATTTTTCACAAGGAAAGATATCTCTTGCCAACCTATTATGAGGTGAAAGTTACGTCATTAAAGTTCCGGTCTTTAATGACTTTCCTACAGGAGCAGTACGTTGAGATATTATTATCTAACCTAATGCTTCAGACATTTTCCATTATAAAAGTTGCCTAAAGAGATGAGAATTGTATGGAAACTTTCAGTGTCTAGGAATTGACAGAGAAGGAATCCAGTTGTGTCACGAAAAGGGTAAATAACTTAATTCACACATTTTCTCAAGAGCTGTCCTTTTTTAATCCTCCTTCCACCAATAAATTAAAAATAAAACATGACAATATAGTGTTTAAAAAATGATAGTGGCAGAAGGTAGAAGAAAAACTATTTAGTGATGGCCCAGGTATAGTGAATACATTGAAAATAGTCACATTTGTTAGGATGAAAAATGATTTTTACCTTATAAAGATACCTGAAGTGGCATTCTACGGTGATAGCATCGCCCTTCCTTTAAAAGGTAAAATTAATTTCTGCATACAGTCTAGATGTAGCCTTTGAGAGTCATTTCAGGGAGGCTGGAATGAACTGATGGATGGCTGCCAACATGCACTTAACAATTTTGGGACAAGCATAAAGGGCTGTGAGGATCCAGAATGAAATGGAAATGGATCAGTCAATATGTTGCAATAAAAGGAAGTGCTTCTATAAGGAGATAGCTGCATTTTATTTTACATCAAAGATTTATTTGTTTCATACAGCGTTTGATATATATTTCTTGAATATCTGTTTATTGAATCTTATTTGTCATATAATCATGATAAAATTCAATATGCATTTCTATTAAAAGAAGCATTGTTTCCAAGATTATCAAGCTCTGAAAACAAACCACTTAAACAGTTAAATGAAATGCCTATTTGATAAGAGAATAACATTCATATAAAACACTTTGTATATAAAATATTAAAACAAAGCAACTTTCAATTGGAACTAGTCTTAAATTTTTAGGCCCTATTACAGTACAGAACATCCTGCATTGAAGCCCTTCAGCATTTACTAAAACATCTTTTTAATATTCTACTACTCCAAAGTCTGTTTAGGCTTACACCTTAGTGAAAGGTGTACTTTCAGAAATAAACAAATGAATCCAGACTAAATGTAGGAGATGATAAAAGCATATCATTTGTCCAAACTGAAAATGCTCAAGTAAATGTGAAAATGTGCTTCACATTTACAAAATTAAAGAACCTGAAAATTCTGCATTCATATAATACATAGTGAAAAAATTCCTTGATTTATTCATTCAACTTGAAAAGATAATATAAAAAACGGCATTACCAAAAATGAACTACAATAAAGGGATGCTCAATGAACACGTATTGCCTAAATTGACTTTCAAATATTTGAATATTGATGAGCTCTATACTATGAACACTAAAGAATTTATGCCTATAATGTATGGTATATATTCATGCTTATTTTAATTATAACACTACAAGAAGTTTTCTTTGATAAAACGTGCAAAATATAAATTTTAAAAGTGACAGAATTTCTAAGTATGACTTTTGTGCTCATAGGATATTTCTTTTTATTTTGAAAGTTCTTGTATCTGAGAAATAATGTGTCTGTGAAATAAATTGAAATTTGTTTTTCCATTGTGATGAATTTACAGATTTTGTTCTGATTTTTGATGCTTCAAGCTTTCACTTTAGCAGACAACGGGAATGTTTTTCATATATCATGTTTGCCAAGAAAAAACACAATATTCTTTCTGGAGACACTAAAATCTTGGCTTAGGAGCTAGAAATCCAATTTCTGTGAGAAAAAGTGGAACAAGAAATACCCATCCAATTAAATAACTATTCAGGAGGGACTACAGAGATGAATAAATTAATTTTGAAAATTAGGTTCAAGAATTTGGGAAAGATCATGTGTTTGGGGATTCATATTTATTCCTTCTTTAAGGAGACAGACAGCTCTGAGAAGACGGAATCTCAACATCTTTTTCTTGACATAACAATATTTTCACATACACAGAAATGAAGGTCATGTTTTCTTACAAGTAGAAAGCTTATTTGCTTTCTGGATTACGTATCTGAATTCTAGACTAGAATCTCAAGGCTCAGCCGGGTGCGGTGGCTCACACCTATAATCCTAGCACTCTGGGAGGCAGTGGCGGGAGGATCCCTCAAATCAGCTTTTTATTGGCACAAGAACAGAACCATTGATCTTTGGAACAGGACTGAGAATCCAGAGATGAAACTATCTGCATATGGTCACCTAATCTTTGATAAACCAGACAAAAATATACATTGGGGAAAAGAATCTCTTTTCAATAAATGGTGCTGGGAAAACTGAATATTTAAGATGAATTTTAGAGCAGTAAACCTATTCTGTATGGTACTACAATGATGGATGCATGTCATTACATATTTGGCAAAACTCAAAGAATACATAGTACTGAAAATGTGTCCTAATTTATACTACAGACTTTTGGTGATATGATGTGTCAACATATGTTCATCAGTCCTAACAAATGTACCACTGTGGTGGGAGATCTCAGCAGTTAGGGAGGTTGTATGTGTTTGGGGGGGGAGCCTTAAGGTAACTCTCTTAATTTTCCAACCAATTTTGCTATAAACATAAACCATTCTAAAAAATAAAGCTTATTAATTTTAATTTGAAAGTCATACCCATTTTTGAAAACAAATATGGACCTCAAACAAATTAGTAAGCTAGAATTGAGGCCACCATTGACCAGTGGGTGACAGGATCTGGAATATGAGGCCTCCAATTCTTCAAAGCAGGGATCTGAGACAAAAATCCTTTTATAAAAGGTTTGAAATCTGCAGGAGTTTCTGTGTCTAGAAAAGCTCCACAATCAGCATAAGGAAGCTGCAAAGTTTCTCACTTTCTGCCCCTGGCCATGGTTAGGAAAGACAAAAACAACAGCAACAGTAATAAGCTGTCAACTTTAAAAAATCTAAACCCAAGATCTCTTCTAGCCCTGCTCAATGATTCTACTAAGCATTCCTCTGTAGTCCTAAACCAAGAGACCAACACGAACACTGTGCAGGAGCAGGGAAATCCTTTGTGAGCACTGACAAAAATGAAACTTTATTTAGATACTTGGACAATATAGGGAAAATGGTACACAGTTCTCCTGATGGGGAAAGCAACCTCGAATGAAAATAAAATTATAGAAATAAAGGATACCCAAGAGGTTTTAATTACAACATGTAACAGAATAATTTGTATTCCCACAAATGAAGATAATAAAATAATCAGAATGAGAATATAAAATAAATAAATTTAAGTTGTTCAGGGATAAAAGAAGACATAGAAATAATAATTTTAAAAAGCTTGATGCGTTAGAAAAAAAACAAAAGAAGAATGTCCTCATCTAATCAAAAACAGAATTAGAGGAATTACTTCTGCATCAAATGGTGCTTGATCCTGTAAGAGATACAAAACTTTCGATATGCTGTTTAGTGTATTATCAAAGTAGTGTATTATTAAAACTTTTCACAAAATATAAAGCAATATTATCTGAAGAATTTAATGAAGCACAGCATTCAGAAGTCTTCGGCTTATGAAAGAATGTCTGTACTTTAGAAATCCAATGATTACAGACTGTATCTATGAAAGAGTTCATCATTCTTTTTTAAAAATCAAATTTAATTATGTTGGTACCATTGGTTTTCTTTTATTTTATTATGGCATTAATACTATTACAAATATTTGAACACACAGAGAATCTATAAAACCACATGATGTTGTCCATAGAGTTGAACCCTTTTCTTTGACAATTTTTTAAGAAAGGAAAGCTGAATATATTATCTTGTTTTTAATATAGATGACAAAAATTATTTAAATAGCATTGAAAATTTCAGCAAGTGTGAACACATACTAAATGTGGTATGAAAATTTTTGCTTGAAACTTCAGTGATACAAAATTGATTTCTTCTGAGAAAGAAAGTACAAATATATTTGTGTAATATTGTGGTTTACAAATCATTATCTCATAATACTCCATTTTATTATTACAAATGGCTATAAGGGGTTGATTCCATGTTTTGACTTAAAATAATGACTATAATTGCAAATAAATGTTCAGTCATAAGGGGACAAAAGGAAAGCCAGAAAACCCGTTAATACATTCAATGGAATGAAATAAATGGTTGCATAAATAGAGTATGCCACCATACTCTATTTATGGTGGCAAACAGAGTAAGCAGAGGAGACCAAAACTTGATAGTTCAAGACAAATGCTGGGTTTAAATTCTTCACCTGTTAGGACATCATATATGGCAGATGGATGAATGAAATAACCAAAGATTACTCCCAGATTTTTACCTTCAGCAACTCACGGCCAAGTTCATTTTACTTCTCTATGCTCTCTTTCTCCACCAACACGACAATTCTGTGATTCACCAGAGAAACATGTTATTCAATATAGTAACGTTTCTGTGAGAGACCGAATCCTCATGACACACAATGGTCAAGGAACTGTGTAGAATGTTATACCTTTATATTATCCTTATAATCCCATATGGAAATTTCTCATTAATTATCAAAGGAAAATGTGCAAACACATCTGAATTTAACCAGAGTAGAGAAAGGGTGTATCAAGGAAGGAGACTCATTCCATCTTTACTACCATAGAGGAAGTGAAAAGGACAAAGGAGAATTATATCGACAGAGAATTCATAAAGTAACATATATAACAAGATGTATATGCAAAGCTGTTAGAAATATTGATAAATCAGGGATAGATTACTCACTCTCAAAGTCCTTTAGTAGTTTGATCCTAATTGCATTTGCAATATAACTCCATTTCAAATAATTGATTGAGACAAATATTCAGGAGCTTATTTAATAGACACTGTAAACAATGTTAGCGAGAGAGCTCACAAAGGCACAGAATTACATTCACCCTTTAATATCTTTGCTAATGGAAATATTATGTCTTGGATTATATTTTTAAATTATTGCAAAAGCCAAGTTTTCAAGTGAATGCATAGGAAGTGAAAATTGGTAGTTTCACACAGCTCTAAGCATTATGCCTTTGTACGCGTGAAAGGACGAGGAATAGATTCTCGCTATTTGATTATCTGTGCATTTATCATCTGTCTTGTCTGCATTTTTCCTTAGAGCTCCCTACAGAGGACTGTACAACTAAAAGGTTTTCTATTATATGTAATTTCAAGGAGAACAAATGATATGCAATCATATACAATGTGAGAAAAATTATGACCATCTCATATCCAAAGAGATTCATATTTAGTCTCAATTTTCTCCCAGAAAGTCTGGGACAGTAACCCTCACTAGTTTTCTGAGGGTCAGGGGGTGCAGAAAGAGAGAGCTTTCCTGTTACTTCAATAGAAAAAGTGTCATTCCTCTGCTGACGGCACAAGTTTCATGCCCACACACTATAGATTTAACTGGAAAGAGAGGCAAAGTGCCAAGAACACAAAGACTGGCCATTTTCCCATTATATTGTCTCCTCTGGTTTATACCTGACTTTCTACACATTTTCTGATTTCCATTTACACAGAAATACAGATGGATATAAATGATGAGCCATTCACAAGAAGCCTAATGTCTTAGAAAACTTTTTGGCTATAAAAAAGAAAGGCACACTCAAGTTGTTCTAAGAAAAACATGGTGGTGGATTTAGTGCAAAGAGACGGCATTCCCTATTACTTGGCTCTTGAGAAACTTGCTTCTTTTTTTGCTTTTCAGGACATCTATGCCCCCATCACTGGAAAAATGCTCTCTCTTCCCGCAATTCCACTGTTTTTGCTGGTGGACGATCTTATCTGGTACTTAGGGTTTTATTCCAATCTCCAGTGGTTCTTGGCAGACTTCAACTCCTCACAGCAGCTCTAAGGCTGAGGCCCTCAGCTCCTAGAGGCCACGTGTCTCTAGTTCCCTGCCTCGTGAGTATCTTCATAGGCAGTTCACACCACAGTAGCTTGCTTCTTTGAGGCCAGCAAGAACGTCTCTCATTCTAGTCATAAGTCTTGGCCTAATACAATGTGAGATAATCACAGAAGTGACATCCCTTTGCCATTTCTATAAAATATAATGTAATTAAGGGAGTAACATCCCATCAACTTTGCTATATTCTGTTAGGAATAAATCATAGGCCTTATCTACACATGGGAGGAGATGATCACACAGAGTTATGGACCGCAGGGGGAAGAAATTATTGAAGATCAACCTAGGGTCTATTGGCCTCATGGAATAACTAGGAACAATATAGTAAAATACTCTCTTCTTTCTTTTGCAGTAATAGCACAGCTGAACCCACACCATTAACTTTTATGATTTTTCAGTGGGTATCAAATTGTTCTAGGTCATATGTTAGAAGGTAGGTGCTTTCAGTTCAAAACGGTTAAATCAGAGCTTATGTGTTGTAGCTTTTCACTGTTAAAGCCTCATTAAAAATATTAAATGGAGAAGCATAACAGCCAAGGGAAAAGGGGAAGGACCCTTCAGTGGAAAAGAGATTTCAACAAATATCTAGAAGAAAAATGAGAATGAAAGTCTTTTGAGAGATGGTAAAGAACATGCAGAGTTATGTCCAGAGGATAGAGAAGGAGACGGGCACAGGCAGCAGGGCTCCAGAGAGTTCCCAAACAGTGCATCCTCCCACAGCAGGAAGGGGGTTGATGTCAAGGACAAGCCTATTTATGGAGAGACAGGAATTAGCTCTTTCCACCATTCTCTATCTCTGCCGCCCTGAGCAGAGAGTACCATGGTTTACCTGATCCTATGTATTATTTTTAAGATTATGTTATTATTTCTTTGATTTTCAACTAATTGAAAATGTGAAATTATCAAAAAATTCAGGGATCTGTCATCTTTCAATAATACCCATGTGCGGTCTTGTGTAAGGCAATTGGGTTGTGTACTCACCATTAAATTGGAACTAATTGATCAACACTTACAGGCACATACAGAAATAACATTCATCAGAAATCAAACCGGTGGGAGGGGGATGGGTAAATTCACACCTAATGGATACAATGCACACTATCTGTGGGATGGGCACACTTTGATTCAAATGATACAAAAGCAATTTCTGTAACCACAATGTTTGTACCCCCATAATATTCTGAAATTATAAAAAAGAAATTGGGCTATTTGGACTATAATCTTCTTCTCTAAGGATACTGTCTTTTAATTGTTAATTATATTAACAGTTAATCATGAATGAGGAATAAGTTTTGTTATTCGACCTTATTTTTGTGGCATTTTTCAACCAAGAAATGTCTTTTTATTTTAGCCAAAAAAGTAATACCTATTCATTAGTGAAAATTTACAAAGTACAGAAAAAATAAATACAAAACAAATTACTCTGTCATAAACCCTTCATTCAAACAAAAATTAATATGTCATTGATTATCTTTAGGGTCCCTTACTCTTATTAATCTTCATATATTTTGAGTTTATAGTACAGATAATATTGCTATATTTTTTCAGATGTGGTATTGTACATATTTTTTGTGTATAACTATATATTACTTTTTGTAGTTCATAGTCTATGTTTGAATGCACCATAACTTATTTAAGTATTTTCCTGTTACTACACTTTTTAAAGCGGTTTCCAGTTTTGCTTCTTCCAAATCAGGCTGTTATAAGAATCTTTGCAGCAATCACATGTCTGACTCTCATGTGTGGACTCTTAAAATGGGTCACAGAATATAAATAGATACTTCAAGTTCCTGTTCGGTGTTCCTAGGTTATTTTCCAGAATTATTATACAATTTATTTGTTCCCACTAAACACAAGATCCACCTCCTCAGTGTAGCTCCACCAGCATTGAATATTCTCATATAAAAAGATAATCTCTCTTAGAGAAGTAAAATAAGGTACATTGCAATAATTTGTATTTTTTGGATTATCAATGAGTTTAACTTTAAAAACTCGAATTTAACAAGACTGTACTTGTCAGGGAGAGTTACTACCTGGCTAAGTGGCTTCAACGGCCCCTTCCAGACCTTTGCCTATGTGTTGTCAGCCACTCCAGCCATCCCAGGTCCTTCTACTTCCTGCTGTGTGATGTGTGAGGTGTGTGTGTATGTGTGTGTGTGTGTGTGTGTATGTGCATGTGTGTGCTCAAGGGTGTGGTCACTGACTCAGAAAGGCAAGACCAGTTTGCACACTTAGAAAGGGACCACACGTTGGACACGAGTTTTTCCAAGTCTCACGGATTTGCTCTGTTTCTGGCAGCATACAAGTATGGAACCCTAATTTTATACTTCAGTCCAATTCTGTTAGACTTTGTAGTTGTGACATTCCTTCCTGTACTCTAATCCACTGAGAGTTTCCATGATTTTCTCTATTTTGTAACAATAAGGGTTGAGGTGTGTGTGGGGAAACTGTATTCATGCTTCTGGTCATACAATACAGAAAATAGCAATTTTTTTCAAGTTAATAAGAGACCCACCCTGATCATCCCATTTATATTTATCCTCATCCCACCCACACATTGCTCAATTTTTTTTCTTTTCTTAACAATTACTACCTTCTAAAAAATCCATAATGTACTTATTAAGCTTATCAGTTACCTGTCTCTAAACAATATTAGAATGTAAACTCTACAAATGTAGGGATTATTCTGTTTGCTTTGTGTTGTTGATTATTATATTGTAAGACATCAGACTGATGTAAGGACTGCATCCACATGGGAGGTAATCAGTTAATATTTATGAGATTCATGTATGAATCTAACCACTGGCAAAGGACATATAATCAGTTCATAGTGTTTGCTAAGTAAAAGACTATATTATATGTTAGGTACAGCTCCTGGAGGGTGCTCAATTAATGTTTGTTGAATGAAGAAACAAACCAATGAATGATATTTGGAAATGCCTCTGATTCCCATTTGGTGATAAGTTTTATGACCAGATTATTTAGTCTAATTACCCAAGACTATCTGGTGTTAGCTGCCCACATTCCAAGTAGAAGTTAATAGAAATAATAAGTTCTCTTTATCATAGATTGCCTTGCACTCTTTTGGGTAGATGCCTAATAATACTATTTCTGGTGTTGATCAGTTGTGACCTTCAGACTCCCTACATTTGTAAGTCAATAAACCTGTGAGTACCAAGATCATCTGTAATGTCTGCCTCAGGTTTGCTGTTACTGCCAGAAGAGCCAACCATTCTTCCACAATGCCAATATCAAGAAATCCAGCATGCATGGAACTGGCAGCCAGGATACTGAGGTTTCAGACATCTACGTGAGCATCTATCT
>CAUYRT010008622.1:0-22937 GCA_963574885.1 Lepilemur ruficaudatus | reverse complement strand
AGCAAGAGCGAGACCTCATTTATACTATAAATAGAAAGAAATTAATTGGCCAACTAAAAATATATAGAAAAAATTAGCCGGGCATGGTGGCACATGCCTGTAGTCCCAGCTACTTGGGAGGCTGAGGCAGAAGGATTGCTTGAGCCCAGGAGTTTGAGTTTACTGTGAGCTAGGCTGATGCCACGGCACTCTAGCCTGGGCAAGAGAGTGAGACTCTGTCTCAAAAAAAAAAAAAAATAAATAAATGAATAAATAAAAAAAGAAGAGTTAACAGAGAAAAGAATGCTATATTTTTGAAATATTGGGTCTAAAATAAATCACGTCTTTCAGTTTTTCTTTTTTCCAAAATGTTCTTGCTTCTTTTTACTTGCCCAGCCACTCTACTCTTAGGTACCATCTTAGTAGTCATGTCCTCTAAGTCTATTACCCTAAATCTGAAGACTGGCTCAGTTACATCATTTTTTTTTCAAATATATCACCCTGTAACATTTAATACAATGTTGATTTGTATATTTTCTTCACTAGCATTTAAACTCAAAGAGCACAGGGATTGTAATTTGAACAACGTTTATTTACTGCTGTTTGCATCTCCCCAGGCACAGAGTAAGTTTGAATAGTTGACTTACGCTGTGAAGCCTCTCTTCTCTAAAAGTCATTCTAATGCAAATCAGCATTTCAGTGGTCTTGAAAGGGTGCAAACTAATTTTAGGGTCCCTTCCTCCTCTTGCCTTCCTTTTTCTTATATATTTGGGTTTGAGAATCATGATGGACTCAGTCTAGATTTCTAATTCTAGGTCTTTCTCTGTATCAGTGGCCCTCCAGGGATCACAGGGACATGTGAAGGTTTTAATTGAAGACTTTAATGAAAGGGTCATTTAGAGGTTAAGTAGGCCAAACTGAGATAGGTTAACCTCAGACACTAGTTTTAAAGAAATAACAGAGCTAGACTCTAGTTAAAGTAGCAAACACAGATTTTATTTAAGAATTATTACAATAGGGGAGAAGAGACCTCAGCATAGAACTGAGCTCAGTTCCAAATATAGCACAGACAAGTGAGAACTTACAGCTAGAGAGCAGGGTTGGAATCAGTGGGTGGAAAATTACTAAGAGGAAACATCAGGGGTGAGGAAAGATTCCAGACAAACCAACCTGACAGGATTCTTGCTGAAGGAAGGCCAGTGTGATCAGATATCACCTGGAGATTGAACGTGGATGAGGAAGTTGATCAGGATGATCAAATATTGAGGGTGGGAGATGCTCTCTAAATTGACTTAGGAGGATTTTTGCTAACATTGGGTGATGCAAAGATGGACCCAGAAGTCCAAAGGTCAAGGCCCAGTTGAAAAAAGTGTTCAGAGGATCCTGACTATACTTTGGTCAAGGAAGGAGTCTTTCTCACTAGACACAGCAAGAAGCTGTTATCACCCCTGAAAGAGCAAAAGGCAGGACCATATGGGGTCTGGGGCTCAGAGGAATGGCAACCACTGCTAAAATTGTGACCCAGCCGTGAGGGAGCTGGGCTTGATGAGGACTGGAGAATGAAGAATAAATACCCCAATTGACCATAAAAGATATGGCGATATGATTAAAGCAGAACAAATTTATTTCACTGAATATAAAATTTTACCATGCCTAGCCTGTAAGAAAGAGAAGCTTGTTGTAAATAATGGAGGTTACTGTATGTGTACAGCACACATGCTCATCTGTATGTTTGTGTGGCAGCATTGCTTGAGCCTGGGCTCTGAGCCAGGCTGCCTGTGTTCATATTCTGGCTGTGCCACTTACCAACTATGTGACCTTGGGCAAGTTACTTAATATCTCTGTGCATTAATTTTCACATTGATGCAATGGGGGTAACAATATTGCTTGTTGTAAAATAGTATGAGATATACAAGTTCTGAAGCAAGTCTGGGACATAGTAAGCACTCATTAAATGCTGGTATTATTATAGGGATATATAATAATTCTTTCTAGTGCATATATGTTTTATATTGGCCCATAGATGGCCATTATAATTAAGATTGTTTTAATGAAAGGATTTGCTGACTATATCAGTGGGGATTGATTAAAAAGTCATCTTTTTAAAGACCGATTAAAAAGTCATCTTTTTGTTTTTTCTATGGCCCATTAGAACTGATTGTCTGATGGATTATCTTGAAATTGGTCTTGAAACAAGGCTGAAATAGAGTTTAAATCACATCTTCTTGGATTGTTGTGCTTTGTGGTCCTTCCTAGCAGCACATCTGCATTTATCCAAATACTTCTAGAAACTCCTTTTGGTAAATATTTTCTGTCCTAGTGAAGTAAAAATCACTTATTTGTGTGTGTGTGTGTGTGTGTGTGTGTGTGTGTGTGCGTGTACTTGGAAAAGAAAATATTTCAAATATATACAATTCATTTATATAAGAAATCATACTCAGTGAAAAACAAATGAGCTTATTTTTATCTCTGTATCAGTTGTTTCCATTTAACATGTTCAGTTAACATAATCTGATCACATGGGCTAAACATTAAAATATAGTTTCATCTATGTATGGGACTAATTAAATAGCTATACTTGTAAATTATGGAGAATAATCTTTGTTCTCATGCGAAATAAATTCATCATTTCCTTATAATCACAGTAAGTCGTAAATTGAAGAGTAAAATTGGGGAAGAACACCAGTAGTGTAAGGACTCTTATGAGATCAGTAATTCTAACTGCACCCCCACCCTTCTACCCTGATTAGAGCACCATCCTCTGCTCAGGGACTCCAGAGGGATGGCCGGAGGTACAGAGCTGACACAAAGAAGGACAATTAGACTAGGTCAATTAGCTCTGGATATCTGAACAGGGAGGTCAAAGAGCCTCAGGGGCAAAGATCCTGTGAGAGAGGATGACTGAGCAGAGATACGGGAAAACAAAGTCACAGAGAGAAGCAGACAAGAGCCCGGGCAGCCTCAGAGATAGAGCAAGGGCCAACAAGACAAAGAATATCTGGCGATTTTCCAATTCTTCTGAGGCACAATGGTAACTTCCACCCTTAGGATCTACGAGATTTTTATGTAACAAACTCTTTTTGTACTTGAGCCAGGCTGACCTATACCTTTCTTTGCCAGGGGCAATTTTGAATCTGTGGTCCCCTTCCACCACTTTAAAAATAATAATAATATTATATTGTAACAACTACATTAGTAAAAAGAGAAATATAACCCAGGCTAGATTATATTAATTTTTATCCTTCTGATTTATAGGAAATTAAAGCATTTCCATGACTCCTAAAGGTATCATGGATCCTGGGTCCTGTGCCTCCCATGCTCAGTGGCTAAATTGGCCTTCGCTTGGCCATTGAGAGAATTCCTGTTCCCTGCCCTCAAGTGATTCCTACCTAAGAAAATGACAATTTAGTGAAATTTTCTAAAAGGTTCAGTTCACAGATGCACAAAATCTGCCAAATTAGCAGAAGTTTGTAACATCTCACATTGTTAGATTTTTTTAAAAAAACAAAAACCAAAGGCACCTAATTAAGGAGGTCTAGCATTTACAAGATTCTAACCACTGACATTGTGCTGATTATTTTTTAAAACAATATTTTGAATTATTTCAAGAATAGCTAATTAAGAACAAGATAATGCCTTCCACTTGATACGTGTCAGACTTGAAGTTTCCTTTGATTTCATTTTTAAAATAGTTTTCTCTTACAAAAAAATTAATATTGGCAAATATATCTTATGAAATTTGGGAAATGAGTTTTATTGTAGAGCTTGATTAATGTTAATGCCTGTTATCAATTATCAATCTGTGTCTAACATCTCCTTTCTTTTTTTGTTTTTTTTTTTTTACTTAATAGCTTTGAAGTCAGAAAAAAATCATTATATCTCACTTGACACATACCTGGGGTTTTGGTGAAAGGAAATGTGTATTTCTCATGTGCTCTTTTAGTAAGGATTTGTTTAAAATGTAGGTTGTTCTGCTTTAAAGCTCAATGCTCCAGACATTTTGAACCTTTTGCTTCATTAACCGCATTCATTCTAAAATACCTTTCAATTTAAAACAGAAGATAATTGTAATACCTTGAAGCAAATGAGATGTTATTGCAATAATTAAATCCAAAATGAGATGCAGATACTTTAGACCTGCTGCTGTTTCAGCTAGTTAATAGCAAATAGCATTTCCATTGGTCACACTGATTTCTTTCTTTTCCAGTTGAGATAGAGTACTGCATACTAATCGTTTTCTAATGCATTTTACAGGAGTTAAAATGTGTATGAAGCTCTATCGCACTATTTTAAATTAATTTAACTTTGCATAAATTATAATAATTATATGACACAATGCTTTATTCCCAGATTTAAGAAAATAATTTTACATAACAATAAGATTACTTGAATAATAAGTGCATTTTTTTCCACTAATGAATTTGCTGGTGGAATCAGGGAGCTTTTTATTAACTTTCTCAAGCTTCAGAAACTTTCAGAGTTTAAGATGTTCCTCAACATTTCAGCTGGAGGTGCAGAGCCTGTTTATGTGGGTGGATGTGTGGATGGCTATGCTTAGAAGAGAAAGCCACTATTTTCTTGAAATAGTGTGATTTTTTTTGGAAGGAATATTATTTCCACCAATGACCCAGCTCTTATATTAAAATATTAAACCAGGTTACATTATTTGTGTCAAACTGCATACGCAAAAGGAAGTTTCTGTTTATAGAAATGACCTAAATATAATATTTCTCTTAAAGAATGACATTTAGTAGATGAATTTCTCTTTTGGCCAAGATCATGTACTTTGGTATTTGAGAAGCTGAAAACCACTGTGTTCTTGGATGCCTGTCATTTCAGTTCTTGCTGTTAATTCTCTTTAATAATAGTGATAATATTAATAATAATGATGATGCTAGCTGGCATGTGTTAGCACTTACTAGGTGTTAGAAACGTGTTAAGGTTTTGAAAGATTATGGCACTTAATCATCACAAGAAACATAAAATGATTGCTCTTATTATCTACATTTTCTAAGCAAAAAAACCAGAAACACCAGTGGTGGAGGAACTTAATTGAAATCCTAGAGCTAATTTCCAGACAGCAAATGTGAACGTAGGTGGTCTATCTCCAAAGCTCATGCTCACAACTTCTCCTTCATCAGGGGCTACAGAGGTTGGCAAGTAGAAGCGGGAAAGAGAGTATAATCAGAGATGTAGGTAATGTTTTTCAAAGTGTTTTAAATATAACCTCTAACCTGAGTTCTTATCAGAAGAATCATTCCCTGGAAACCTTTTCCTTCCTCTGATTCTACTGAATACTTCCGCCCCAGCACTGGTGCTGTGGGTTTCCATTTCCTTTCCCTTTGGCTCACTGCACTCCCACCTGTTCTGTCATAATTCTTATTCTTGGTGGCTCTCAGTTCCTGCTTCTGCTCTTCCTACTAACTTTTTGTATTGCCTTTGACATTTCTCAATAACAAGCGCCATCTGTTATTTGGGTTTATCTGGTACTTGTCCTGGTTGCTGATGTGCTTTTGCTGAGTGTTTAAAGAAGGGCCATCTTCTGTTTCCTACATCACTATTTCCATAATATTTCTACTGTAAGACAGACCCTTCTCTCCTCCCACCACAAGAACCGTGGGAAGATGAACTGGAATCAGTACCACTGGATCCCCTCTGCCTCTGCAGAGCGCATCTCTACTCTGAACTTCTTCAAGGGGATTCTTTTGTAGAAACTACTGATGATTAAAGGACAGCCCTGGCTCCTACTGTAGTTTCAGACCCTCAGATTTGGGTATAACTATTAGCCCGTTGTATTTCCATCATTTCTTTACCTTAGGTTCAGCTGGCTGGTCTTCATGGAAATTGACTTCCTAGAGGTATGCAAGCCATAGTTTCAAATCTCCCTAAGGGCTCAACACCCACAATACTTTTCTTTTTGAAACCCCTTTATGCCCTCCTTTCCTTCCATTTCTTGAAATAATCAAAAGACTTTGGTGGCAGAAAGTTGCCTATTCAGGTTTGTTTTATCCCTTTTCACCCGTTGACTCTACTGTGAAATTAACCCCAGCAAGTCTCCATTATGTTTCAGTACATTCTTTGTTTTTCTACCCAGGCCAGTTCTCTCTCTGCCAGGTCTCTGCGTTCTCATTGAATGAAGGCAATTGGTGCTATCTTTATCTTTTCAGATCCTGGATTCATATGCCAAAACCTTATTTCTTTCCTCCTACCTAGAGTGTGACCTGCTTGCATTTTTTTCTCTGTTTCACAGTTATTATTAATATAACATTTTTTTTGTCTTGAATTCCTTTCTCCTCCAGAATGCTGGCAAATGTTTGTAATTGATAATCCCTTATTTATAATGTAGGTTTCAAAAACAATTTCTATTTTGTTTCTGTTGAGTGTTCATGGCTAGTTCATAGGAAAGCAAAAAGAATTTACAAAATTAGAAGATATTGAGAATTATGGAAACAGCAAAAACAAACAAAAAAATATGTGATAGTCCTCTGAAGTCTTAATTTAAAATGAAATAGGCACTAGGTTTGCTTTCTAATATGCATTGAAATTGTCTCTACCTTAAACTGTTGAATAGGTGTTCTCCTGCCAGTATCTCATTTTTATCTGGGGATTCAGCAAAGCTGATGACATTTTAGCTGCAGTCCAACAAAGCTGATGACATTTTAGCCACAGAAAAAGTGAGGTTGACTTTACTGCTGGGTGTTCTGTAAGCCCATCCCTTCCAAAGTGTGCTTGCTGGTCCACTTCTCTTTCCATTCTTTTAGACATTCTGATTGATTCATTCATACTCATGGCTTCAGCCACCACCCAATTTATATCTGCATAAGTCATCACATGACTCGAAAACAATGTTTCCTGCTCCTTGGTAAAATAAGCCTAATTAGCATGAAAATTTCTTGAAAACTAAGCCTCTGTCTGTGAAAACTTCTTACCTAATGAGATAGGATTGGAAGGAGTTGCTTTTAGGAGAATATATTTTGTTGGGAAGGCATAGCATTAACGGGAATATATCTTAAAGATTCTGTCTGTTCTTGGCTTGAAATATTAGGCTATGGAAACAAAAGATACCTCTAGGGTAAATATTCTTAAAAAGTAAGAATTTAGGCTCCAAAAATAATGACTGAGGGCAAAAATATTATTAATAAATTTATTCACTTTCAAAGCACACTAAAATTTTTATGAAACAGAAGTTGAGCAGAGGCTTAATTTATGTGTGGAACATCATTTTGCAACTTGTCTGAGTTCAGCAGAGATAAAAATCCTTTCATAAATAAAGAGGCAGCAATTTTTGGTGACTATGAATGAGAAGGCAAAGGGCATAGCTATATTAGCAATTTTGGTCTTGATCTACACCACAGGCATTTCAATAGCTACTATTTCAAATTCATTTTAAACTCATTTTTTTGAATTTTAATAGCTTTGCTTCTAACACTGGAATGCAAATGTGAATTTTAGCCTCTGGCATGTTTTATTCCTATCTTGTCAAAATCACTGGAAATCCATATTCTTCTAATACTACCTTGCATTTTTCAGAAATCAGGAGGAGAAAGAATGTATGAGTAAAGTGAGAGGGTATGAAAAAATATCAAATGGGTGATGCAGATGGAGAAAAAGGTAGAAATAGGGAAGGAAAGGCTGGCAAAAGGCAGACACTGGAGAGAGACATGGACAAACAGAGGGAAAAACATGAAAGAGAAGTTCAGTAAGCTATGATCATGGATGTTTGACCAGTTGAATGGAATTTGCTTTTTTCTATTTACTTGAGTAATAAACACTCTCAATTTTTATCCTTGTTACTTGGAATACTCACTATTTAATAGTTAAGAACACACTCCTTTCTTCTTTGGAAATAGCTTGACAGCTTCAATTTTCAGAATTCAAAGTTTTTATGTTTTTTTGCATAAATAGTATTGAATGCTGATAATTTTGCTAATGGATGAGAGATTTTTTTAATAAATTTATTTTGAAACTTTACAGATTTTGTTCAATTTATTATATGTGCTTCAATGCTTCTTTGACATTCAAATACTGGCAGTGTATTTTTTTTCCTTTTTTTTTTTTTAGTTTATTAAGGCTGCCTTGTACCAAAACAGTTGAAGGTTATACTTTGAATCAGCACATATTTCTGAATTCTCAGCCTTTTCTCTGAAATCAAACTCAGGTTTATGGTCTAATTAGGGATAGCATATGGTGTGAACAACAATAACAAAATGACATCATGATGGAAACAAAAAAGGCTGAGAGAAATGGATTAGGCACTTTTCCCCGGTTTTCAACTTTCGTGAGCAAATCACTCAGAGAATGTTGTGCTGAATCAAATAATTAGAGCGCCCACCATTTGTCTACCTGCTCTCACTGCAGACACTGTCCATTTCGTATCTGGAAGATGCCAGGTTCCCTTTTTTCTGGTTTCCTGGAGTTCATGCTTTTTAATTCTTAGGAATATTTTATATGATAATAAAATCATTCCCAGACTAACCACTGGGGCTATTCAGGTTGCTTGCCTCTGTCTGTCAGTTTCTCTCTGACTATCCATTGCTTTCTACGTCGAATGGAAATTTCTTAACTGTACTTTAACATTTTCACTTGCTTTGCCAACTTTACATATACTTTCATCTCCCATTGTTATTCTTTCATTACTACCTTTCTTGTTAGCCGGTTGCCTGCTTTTTTCCTCTAACCTCCTGTCTATTATCTTTTCTTTAGACTGAACACTCCAGGGGTAACAAAGGGCAACTCTTCTCCTTTCATTTGTTTACATATCTATCTTTAAAGCCAAGTCAAAATTTTATTTTTATATCTATGAAGTTTAAATTAGTATTGCTTGTCTCATGATAATTTATCCATGTGTCTGTCTATTATTTGCATATGGTTATTAATAAATTTTATATAATCATTATATAATCCATTGGTTTATTGTGAAACTTATAAAAACATTTAATTAAAACAATAATTATATTATTATCTACACATTGTTATATATTATGCATTTAAAACATATGTGGACTATTTTTATATAAAAGAAACAGTGTAGAGTGATTTCTATTCATTGGAAGGACAGTAAATACTTGCTAACTCATGTTTTAAAAGAGAATTTTTTGGCAACATACAATCTAAGCACTTTGTATCCAGGTTTTTAACTAGAAAATGAAAATGGTTAATTGCTTGGAAATTTCTATAAAATATTTGCATGCTCTGGTGATTTTAATTTGTATTTCAGACTCTAATTTCTGTACAGTCTTTTGAATTTCAAAAAAATCACAATTATGTATTATTTTCATAACTTGTTGAGCATTTATCAAGGAAATCTGTTGACAACCTAAGCAACATTTTAATTCCAAAAAACAAGAATATATATGACAGACCATATCTAAAACAGTAATGCAATTTTTTGTTATGTAAAGAAATGATATTTTTTATTCTGCTCAAGTCATATGGCACTGTTGTCAACGTTTACAGAAGTTTCATTACCATCTGGTAATAATGGGATGGCTGATGTGCAGGGGCTCACTAACCACACCTAGGCTCATTTATTTGTTTTACCTAATAGCCGATCTGGAAAATAATGATGAAAAATACTGAACCGGTAGAAAAATAGAGCTTGATTGAATGTTCCTTGTACCACAAAACCATTGGCATATTGACAAATTATTCTGAAGGTGTTTTCAATTTAAAATGTGCATGTAATGAGGATAAACGGAAAAATACTAAAGAGGTGATCAAATGCCAGGCTTGTGAGAGAATAAATTGTATAATTTGATATGTGTTTTGTTTTAGCAATAACAGTGATTCGCTTACAAGAGATTGGAAAATATAAAAGGCATTTGGGTTTTTTTCCATCTTAAAATGTCTATTATAACGTAGTAAATGTTTAAAAACCTATGAATCTTGGAATTCGGTCTGAATTTATTTTTCTTTTCTGACACTTCCAGCTTCGTAATCCTTGGAAAGTAAGTTCTCAGAGATTGAATATTCGCATCTGTAAAATAAGGTTACTATGACCCATGTCACATTCGAGGTTGTGAGAAAAATCAAATGAATTAATACATACTCAGTATATTAGTGAAGAACAGTACAATGCATGGTAGTTATCTTTATCATCATTAAAGTTTTACATCAAAAAATTGGCTTTTATTTATGACAAAACATAAAAGACTTTGAGGCCATTTATTTTATAGTGTAATAGTTTCCATAAGCTTCTAGTTGGTAGCTGTCCAGATCCTTTAGGGCACATCTCACCTTATTTTCATCCTGCTTCTCTGCCCTTCCCATTGTAGGAGCTTGTGTAGAAGTAAGTGAACTGACGTTATCAAATGCCAATGATCTGTGAGATATTTTCACTTCCTTTTTCTGCTTGCTCTTCACAATAATATTTGCACTCAGTAATATTAGATCTCTTTTAATAAATGGGCAACTGAGGATTGGAAAAGGCCATGACTTTTCCGTAGTGATATAACTAATCAGTGGTGTACCTACCGGTACTGGAGCCAAGGTTTTCTTGATTGCATAGCCCATTCTCCCATTATGCTTGCATACTACATCCAAGATTGCTATTTTTCCATCTTTCCAACTTCTTCTTTTTTTTTTTAAGAGACAGGGTCTCACTCTGTTGCCCAAGCTGCCAGGCTGGGGTGCAGTGGCTTGATTGTAACTTCCTACAACCTTGAATTCCTGGCCTTAAGTGATCCTCCTACTTTGACCTCCTGAAGCCCCAGGATTATAGGTGTGAGCCACTGCACCACACCCCAAATTTCCAAAAGGAAGGAAAGAAACATTTTGGGAAATACATAGGCAACTAGTGTACTTTCTTTTAAGCATTTCACCAGGTTCTTTACATATATCATGTTAATTCTTACCATGACTCTATAAATCAGCCATTTTATTCCTTACTGTGTCATTAGGTCACTATTGGCTACAATTAGCAGAAAGTAATTAAACTTACAAGGGGATAATAAAAAAAGGACACTGTTTTACATAACAGTGTGCCCAAAAGTAAGAAGAGGAATGACGATTGGGGTCCACAACCTGCAGGATCCACTGGACTGGTTCTGGGAATGAGTGTGTGGTGTGCATGTGTGTATGCTGAGGGTGGAAGGATGCTCACAGGCCTTGAGGTCTGACCTATGTGAAATCCAACTGAGTGCTGAGCATTTTACTTATATTGTCTTCTCAGGATTAGTATTGTCTAGATTAAATAAAGAAACTGAGGCTCAGCTGTGTTAAAGGGATTGTATGAAGTTATACAAATCATAATTGGCAAAACAGGCATCCAAATTCAAATTTTTCTAATGTAAAGTCTGTACTTTCTTCAGTGACCACAGCATTCTTATTGCATGTAAATGCTGGGAATACCTAGAGCTGACCCATTCATCTGCTTCAACTCAACTGTAGGGTAGATCTTCACTTCTCCATTTTATGTGGAGACTTATTTATTTATTTATTATTTGGGCAGTATATACAATCTAGTTGGGTAAATTACT
Source organism: Lepilemur ruficaudatus (assembly GCA_963574885.1). NCBI lineage: Eukaryota > Metazoa > Chordata > Mammalia > Primates > Lepilemuridae > Lepilemur > Lepilemur ruficaudatus. The sequence continues at coordinate 11,481 of CAUYRT010008622.1, read as the reverse complement.
GTATTATTATTCTGCCTGATTCATTGCAACTTCTTTGTATATCTATGCTCATGAGAAAAATGCTGAAGATATTAAAAATTCTTTAAATGTGTAGACCCATGTTTTACTGGTTCTGTAATATAGATTATATTTTCCATATTTCTTTGTACATGCTCAACTGTACATTGCAGGTTAGTTTCGGTTTCCTTTCTAGAGGAGCCAATTCATACCAGCTCACAGAGCTAGCATTTTTTCCCAACTCTGCTTTCAATGACATCACACTGGTGATGTGAATTTTTCTGTGGTAGGAGCATTTGCACCACAGAAATTGACAAACACTACAGTGAGAGCTTCCTCCTTCCTCCCTTGCCCGTCTCCCACCTTCTGCTGTCTAGTCCCAGGACAGCCAACGGTTAAACTTTTTTGAGTTCGTCACTGCTCTTAACTATTTTACTAGGAAGCTTGCTGACATATTTGGGAGATTTGTGAAGAGTCGGCATCTAGGCAAAATAGGATGTCCTCCTGTTTCCTAAAGATAAGCTCTGACTTTTGGAAATGATTTATTTTCTCTGAGGCTATAAACTTAAGATTCAAATTTATTTTTTATTATAGGATTTATTAATTTTCTCATGTTCTTTATTTCCATGAAGAGACCTGGTGATAAAGCTGGCTTTCTTCATTTCTCACTTAGGTGCTTATCTTTCTACATGGGATATTCAGCAGTTTTCAAGTTCTACTCAAGAATGTTTTGTTTGCAATGTCCCTGTTTTTCAGAAAGTGCCACTACATTTTAAAACATATTTATAAATAAATTGCTTCAATTTGACTTGAATAACCTTTCAATAAAGGACAATTTTTAAGGGAAATTTTTACTTCTGCCATATCAACAATTTTAAATGTTAAACATGCACAGCTCTTATAAAGGTCCTTATAACAACAGATCTATACATAATCCAAAGCATTTTATAATAATTCCATATTTAGAGCCAAAGTCATAGATGCTAATATCTCCAATTCGAATACACTCAATACAAGTTTTGGCATTAAAAAAATGATATATTTTAGAATGCCACGTCATAGGTGTTGACCTAAAAATGTCTTTGATAACCAAAATGATGAAAAGTAAAGTTATTTTATATAAAATCTTCCTATATGAGTAAAATAAAAATGAGTCTTCCTGTCGACAGACCCATGCAAGGTAATGCATTTAGGGAAAATCAATTCTACTTATAAGGCAGTTGGCTCTAAGAGAGATCTTATAGTAGAAAAGGACTGGAAGGACCCAGTTCTTTATTCTTCTTTTTTAAAAAATTTAATTTATTTCTACTACTTGAGTGGTCTTCACTTCATTAGCCATATTTAATGAAGATATAAAAATTAACCTAATTTTTCTTATTTTTTAAATTAATAAAACCTTTATTATTATCTACCATGTTATATAAACATCATCAGTGTGCCACAAGAAAGAAACATAGAAAAATGCCTTTAAACAGGGGACCTGATCGAAAAAATTTGAGGACAGGGATATGAGTAAGAATAATTAAAAGCAGTTGCATATTTTATCCTAGAAAGCTGTGGCCTGGAGGAAGAAATAATGGAAATTTAAAACCTCATCATTGAAATAGTATAATGAACATAGGTTATTCAATGAGTTGAAATAGGCTAGAATGAGGAGAAACTTCTTAAAACCACATTATACAGTGAATGGCAAATATCTGGAACTTTTTTCTTGCAGAAGGGATGAAGTTTGAGAATAGGTTCAAAAATTATGCAAAGACTGTTCAGCCTGTCTTGAATATTCAACCTCTTTTAAATGTTAGAACTGTTCAGTTTGTCTTAAATTATTAAGGCAGTGTATTTAGAGATGTTTTAACTAACCATGTATGCCAGTGTTCTCAAATGCTAAAGTGCCTCAGAATCACAGTGATGTTTGTTCGAAAGGGAGACTTTTAAGCTCTACCACAGGTCTACTGAATTGGAAGTTTTGGTGATCGGGGCTCACAAATCTAAATTTTAACAAATACCAGAGAGATGCCGCTGAGCTACGGACCACTTAGAGAAATACTGCTTTTTGTTGATGTTAAGAAAGAACATCCTAGTGTACTTTTAGAAAGCATGACTACCTCCTACTAATGTATGTTCCGGTGCTTCTGTCAGCTCCTGTTACAATGATCTGCCACGGACTCATGGAACAAGTCCTGTGCTGTTAAGCCTTTTGTCTTTTCTCAAGTTGTTCCCTCTTGCTGAAATTCCTTTCTCTCCATGTTTATTTATTGAGGTCATATTCATTTTTCAAGATCCATTTTACGTCTGACCTCTTCTGGGAAATCTCTCTCAGTTCACTCAGTCAAAATCTATCTCTCAACTGTGTGTTTCCATTAGACTTTGAACATTCAGCATTTATCACAGTGTCCCCTGTCCCTGTATAGAGTTCTTTTACCTACTATGTAAGTGCTTATCTATCACCTAGAGCAAGGGATGGCAAATTATGGTCCGCAGGCAAAATTTGGCCCACTGCCTGCTTTGTAAATAATGTCTTATGGGAACACAGCCATGTCCATTTGATTACACGTCGTTTAAGGCTGCCTTTGTGCTATAACAGCAGAGTTGAGTAGTGGCGACAGGAATGAATGGTCCTCAAAGCCTAAAATACTTACCATCTGGTTCTTTAGGGTTTGCCAGCCTTGAACTAGGATGTGTGGTGTATGATGTACTAATTATGTATTAGCACTTAATGAGATATACAGATTTGGTACTTTGCAAGTTATAAAATAATTGGTGAAAGGATGAAAAAGGAGTTGGGAAATACGTGTTTATTATACCAACAGAGGAAATATAAACACGTTTTCTATTCCTGCCTTAGTTGGTTTGAGTCCCTCTCCTTGATGGTGGTGGTCTTCATTGTTCCAATAGTACTTTCTGTGATGATAGAAAGTGTTCTATATCTACACAGTCCAATGCAATAGCCACTAGTTACTAGTGTGACTGAATAACTGAATTTTAATTTTATTGATTTTTAATTAGTCCAAAGTTAGTTAAAATATTGCAGCTAGTGGCTACCATATTGGACAATATGGATAGAGGCAATAATAGATTTATAAATAATTAAACCTATAGGCAAACAGCATGCCATGAGAGTGAGAGGGAGAGAGAAATTAATTTAAATCATGTTATGTAATCAAAAGAAGAGCTTGGATGCCTCTGTTTTGCTAATAGTTATGCACTGAAAAGACATTTTATGTCACCCCTAGTTGTATTTTGGCTAATTATTCTTAAGGTTCGAATGCAAAGAAATTAGAAAGCAATTCCAAAAGTTAGAGTAAAGTCTTACAGATATAATTTCTCTTCTCATATTTCCATTTTTTATTTGTCTTGAGTGTGTAGGGACCACAAAAACTTTCTTTTTGTGGTTTTCAGCATTTACATTGATAAATTGGCATCAATTCAAAGAGTAAATGATATCAAGATAAAGTGAAAGAAGGAAACTAGGAACACTTATAGATTCACATATAAATTCTCCATGTGAGTATGTGTGTTGTGAGGGTGGGCATGAAGCAGTGACAAGGGGCAAAGAGAAGAAGGGTGGAGAGATTGATTGCGGGCTTCGGATGCACTGTCACTGGTAGTGAAGAAATGGAGGGCTTTCGTGTTTCACCAACTTAGGTAGTTATCACTGCTCCACTTGTGTTTACTGAAGTTTAATTAAACTTCTTTGTTCACACAGACAATGTGATAAGAATCCTACAATTGTGTAAGAGTGCAAATTCAAGGAGTCAATTATGAATTGATGTATTTAGGCCTGTAGATCTGCTTGGTGGCAGAGAATAGAGACCCAGCTAGCATATGATGAAATGGAGTAGTTACTCATGAAGTTGATTTGTGTGTTTCTTAAACTGTTAAACTATGATAGGATATAACCCTAGTAAAAAGAGTAATTCCTTTAGCACTGCTAAGACAGCTCAAAATTCACATGCCTGGTATAAATCCATGACACACCTCCCTAATCTCCAAAACCACCCCTCAAGCTGCACATTCCCTTATGATCTATTTTTTTTTATTCTGTAAGACTAACATTGGATTTTGTATTTTACATGATTAGAGTTAAATAAAAATATTGAAGAGGCAGGTGCTCAGTGAGATTTCCTTTGGAAGCTCTAACCTCTGAAAGGGGAGTATGACCTATCAAAGATACAAGAGAAATTAATTGATTATGTTAATACAGTCTCTCAAGGTGAAGGACTGGTGTTAGAATCTTGAATCTATTACTATTTATAAAACCAAGTGCATTGTTTGTAGAGAATACAGTATAGTATCTCAAATTAAGAAAAAAGAAGTGGCCATCTATGCCTTTATTTGAGTCTTGCACTCTGTCCTTCCCACAGCTTCCATAACAATGTCCCTGTGCCCACAGGGAATACTTCCTGGTTTCTGTATGTTGGGGTAGGCAATAACACACACAGGGTGGAAGGGAAGTGTTTCTGATGTTACCCTGCAGAGTCTGGAGAGCAATGAAACACCAAAATAATAATCATTGTCTTTTTGTTTTAGTAATTTCAATCTGATGTTCAGGTTTTCTTAGAGTTTTCTGCTCTTCAAACTCAGTGAGACATATACATATATAGTTAAATGAAGTGTTCTGGTCTCCCCTAAGTTACTTTAACTGAGAAGAGGAAATGAAAGCTCTGTTTTAAATGGGTCTATATGCCCAAAGAAGTGACAACCCTGAGTATTAGATAAATTCTCCTTTTTCAATATGAAGATTTTTAAGTGAGGAAGGGGATAACAGGACAATCTCAATAAATTTTTACAGATGTAGACTAAGCATTGTTTTAACTTATGATATTTAATTTATTAATGAAACTACACAATAAAGTTTTATTAAATATCATTTTGTCCTTCACTCACATTTTATGAAACCATTTTCTTTATTTTTTAAAATACATCTTCTACAACTTTGTCTAAATCACCAGTGTTATTTTAGTTTTAGTTATCTAACCCAGATTTATAATGTCATAACTTTCTACTGAAGGATTTTAAATCTGGTACTTTTTGAATCTGTGTATGATTATATTCCAAGTCACAAATTTTCATTCCTGAGGATTTTAAAAATTGATCCTGAGGTATATATTTGTGGGTGCCACCAAACTTCACTGCTACTTAAAAGATGAGGTTATACTGCCCTCTGAATATGGAATAAATGTGTGTTAAATTTCTTTCTTTTTTTCACTGAACTTATTAGGTTACTTTGTATCCCAAGCCATCATTGCTTAAGAGCATTTCATGTCAATGTGTGTTTCCCTGAAAGCACTTTATTTTTCAAAATAATGTAATCAGAGATTGCCCCACCATATGAGACACTATGTGAAGACTTATGTTGTTATGATTTTCTGCCGAGTCAAGCAAACCTCTGATAATTTGCCTTCCCATGTAGTTTGCTTATGAAATGATACTTTGAAGCTGTGACTTGTAAAAGTTAGTATACTATATGGAGTCAGTTCTTGGATCAACTAGACCCTACCTTTGTCTCCATGACTTTCTCTTTTGTCTATTTTTCCCAGGTGGAGCAGCTCTCCTATAACTGGTATCTTGACTTCAGTTGTTAATACTTTCAGTAAAATTACAGCCAAGGTTGGCCAATCTGAGAGACATATGACCTCTTGAAGATGACTTTTTATGACTTATCTCTTAATCTGCTAGGTTCATGCTTTGACAGTTTAACTGACAGAGGACAATCTTATTCCCCACTTGAACTGAGAGTACGAGGAATCCCTGAAGAAGAATGGTTACAAATTGTGATCTGACTCACATAGAAAATTGTGTTACTTACATGAAAAGGAAGTCGAATGCTGTTGGTTTTGTAGGTTTACCTAGGATTGAGGAGAATGGACTGGATATACCTTGGGGCTAAGATATATATTTGTAGGACTGCAGAGATAGAATACAACAGATGGTCTCAAATATTAGCACTTATTACTTTTTTCAGGAGATGTTTATTGAATACCTACTCAGTGTCAGACACTGTGCTATGTGGTAACTACATAAAGAAGTACAAGTCAAGTTGCTCACCACCTCAAACAGTGGTTCTCAACTGGAGATTATTTTGCCTCCCTGGGGACAATGGTAATGTTTGGGACATGTCTGAGTGTCACACCTAAGGGGTGTATACTGACATCTAGTATCATCTAGTGAGATTTAGGGATGTTGCTAAATATTCCACAATGCACAGGACAGCCCTTCACATGCAATAAATATCCAGCTATAGTGCCACAGTTGAGAAACATTGACCCAGATGTTAAGACAAATGTGAATAAATTTTAGCATGACATAGTAGGTACTCTAACAGAAGTAGACATGAAGTATTAAAATAAAAACCCCAGCCCCACTGGAAAGGTTGTTTTTATCCAGTTGATATTTATTTTATATGGTGCTTATTATATACTGGTCTAGGAAATATTAAAATCCTGATAAGTACTTTCCAGGGTCAAATAGATGTCATGTTATCACTTTAAGAAGTCCAAGTTATGTACATTGATTCATTTTAGCCTTTATTGCACATATTCCAAATTCCTAACAAGAATCAGAGTTTAACTGCAATGTGGAGAATATGAAATTAAATTAGGGTTCAATGGACTCATTGACTTTTGGGAATGGTCAAAATATAGGTCAATTGCAGGTTAACTTTCTATTTCTCAATAGTTTATTGTCCTAGGAAGGAAGTTCTAATTTAGTATATATTTGCTTATGGTGAAAACAAACTTTTCTACTTCCTGGAGACCAACAAAATATTTTGTAATTGAAAAAACTCAAAAACAAAACCCACCAAACTTTGTGTTGGAAGTAAGAAAAAAAACCCCAAAATATAAAATTTTAATATGAATTCCTACATGCCAAAGGAGGATAATTCTTTATGACTGTGTGTTCCTTTGTTTCTTGAGTTGTGATTTTGGCAGTCTAGGCTAGTGCATCTAAAAATTAAGCACAAATAAACAAAAGTGAATTGTTTGTAAAAATTCATACTTTTCTTGAAGATTTTTTATAAAGAGTCCTTTCCATTCTCCTCTATTTTTTTTAACTGTTAGCACTGGGGAAAGAAAATCCAAGGAGCATTTACTTAATTCATTGGGCAAACACTTAAGCAATTTTCTCGGCACTAGGAATATAAAGGAAAGCAAGGCATGGTCTTTGCATACAACAGGAATATAGTTACAAAGGTTATAACAAAGGCATACATACAGCCACCATATACACCAGAATTTCTAGAACTGCCTTAATGTTTAATAATCTGACCTAATGTTTCCCTAAATATATTTGTATTGATCAGACCTGTGGCTGTGCTACTGAGAGTCAGAGAACTGCGCCATCTATCAACCTGGGTGGTATAAGAAGGCTGCACAGAAACAGCAAACCAGCGCTCCTCTGCTGGTTGGCTGGAATAGCACTGGGAGCTGAAAGTGGGGCTTCGATCTGAATTTGAAGGACATTAGAGGATATATTTAGAATTTTAGGGCTTACCCCATATGCAATTTAGATAGCTAAATTTTTAAGGCAAGGACAATAACATGATTAGGTTTTTGTTTTAGAGAAAATATTCAGACAGTAGTTCAGATGATGGATTAGATTTAAAGAGAACTAGAATGACAGAAATTAATGAGGAGGCTATTGCAGTAGTCCACACGCCAAAGATACGATATAAGCCAGAATGTGATATTACCCAGAACGGGATCTCTTCAAACAACATTTTCACCACAAATCAAGAGTAACTGATGACCGCTTAGATGCTGGGAGTGAGGAAAAAAACAAAAACTTGAGAATGATGCTGTGGTTTTAGCTGGGGTGACATGGAGAATGTAGAACAGACTAAAGAACTGTCCTGAGAGAAAGTGGCTTTAGTTGCCAGTATAGTTTAAGGAAGCAGGTAGAAAAATCTGATCCTTTCTCAGGAGAGAGGTTAGTGTGGAAATCAGGATTTGAGAATTATTAGCAACTATAGGTGGTGGTTCTGACTCTGAGGGGGTATGAGTCAATACCAGTACTCCAGAGTAAACAAGGTGGCAGTTGACAGATGTTTAAGGGGAGGGTCTAGGAAAAGGAGCCAAGTGTCTAAAATTAAATTTAATTAATTAAAGAAATATAGAGAGCTTCCAGGAGATTGTTGTCTCAGTAGTCAAGATTAAAATAGGGAAGACTGGAAGTGGACAACTGTCAAATTTTGTAGAACATCTAAGAAAGGTAAAGACTATGAGAGAAGCCTATGGATTTGGCAACTTAGAAACTATTAATATCATTGGTTGTAAAATTTTCCATAGAATTTCTGGAAAGACACCAGTTTGTGGAATTAGGTTAGTTTTGAAAGGTTGCTGTTTACTTTAGATTAGTTCTGTTGAAGATTATCTATCAAACATTATATACTAGAAAGTCTTTCTTCCATGACTTTTTTTGGTTATAATCTGAGTGATTTTTTTTATCCAAAGGCATATAAAGCTATATAAAATAGAATAAGTATATAAAAAAGAACTTCAGAGATTATTTTATCTACCTACCCAATTTGGAGAAGAGGAAATCAGAATAAAAAGGTTAATGTCTTGCCCAATGTCTACACACAGTCAGTTGTAAAACAAAATCTGGGATTGATCTCCTAATTCCTGGTCTGATATATTATCCATTACTCCATGAACAGAAAGATAGAGGTCATTTCTATGTAGAGAAAAACAAATGAGCTGTGTCATTGCCGAAATGTTCTGCATGGTTTGCTGCCATCTGTCTGAAAGCTCAATCTGGACTCCCAGGAATTGAGACTGCTGAGCTGCATTTAGATGGTCCATGTGGACAGGGCATGGAAAATCTTTTATTTGGAGGGTTTGGTTATTTCCATATATGGAAAATAAGAAATACAAAATATTTATGGCAAAATTAAGAAACTAGAGCTGTGGCATTTTTGAGGTCTGACTTTGACATCCTAGTTTGTAAGATTCTGGACCTCTATGTCTTTTTATTAGACTTGCTGTATTTTATGAATGTTAAAATGTTGTTGGAGTACAATAATAAAAATTACTTTTAGAGGGAGAAAATTGTAAAGTAGACAGGGCACTGGAATGGAAGTTAGGCAACCTAGATTAAGGCTCCAACTGTGATATACTATGTGCCTTTTCAAAGTATTGATTTATTATGTTGAAATTGTCAAAGCAAAGGTGCTAAAACCATCTATGCAACAAAAAACAAATAAAAAACCCAGAATTATTTTTTAGGCTTATTTATTGTTATAATGACACAGTTGAAAGTAAGACTAGAAATTAAGAATCCTGTAGGTTACAGAAACATATGCCATTGCTTGTAATTTAAGGTTACAGAAAGATTATCAGAAGAATTGCACCAAACGTGATCTATAAGATGCTTTTTCTTGATTGTTTTTAAACACTATTTCCAAATAATTTTCAATACTGTTCTGGAAAGTTTAGAGAAAAAGCAAATGATGTATACCAAAAAATACGTGCTGGTACATTGCACTTTAACTCCCCTTCGCCCTTTTTTCCTGAAAGTCGCTTTTAAGACTGAGATGTGCTCATCATTGTAAGAAATCTCTCCAATTCTACATTTTCTTTCACTGGAACTTTCTCAATTTAATTTTAAAGGATCGTAAGATTTGTCTTATGTATGGAACATTAGGGCTTTGTGTTCTATAGGCATTCCTTGAAAATACAAATGTCACATGGAAAGCTAAAAAACTGATGCTAGGAATTATTTGTATGAATTCACTAAAGTGTACCAGTTATTGGCAGGTCTTTCTGGGTGATAAAATATTTTTCATCTCAATCAGATGACATAAAACAATTCTCTGGAGTACAACTGAACTCCTTCACCAAAGATGACTGTTGAACTTTTAATAGTTTCTGAAAATGAAACAATCAAGCACTTATTTGTTGGAAGCTTTAATATAAATTTCTTCTGTTTTATTTTATCTGGGCATTTTTATTGAATTTACTTTATTTGATTTTTCTGACTCGTCTATTAGAATGGCTTTTACTTGTAAGTTTCACTCAAATTGACATTTTGATAGTTTAACACATTAATGAAATTTCTGCAAGAGAGGCTTTACTCTTTGAAAAATAAAATATTGATGGAGTACACTAAAGGGACATTTTAAAGTGCATTTGATTTATTCTGTAGCTTGATAACGTATTTGCTGATGTTTGGTAGCTCCCAAAGCCATACTTTCCAGTACATGTCCAGATGAGATTTGACAATGTTGCAGTACATCTTTCTGTATCTAGATTTATGTATGCAAATTAAGTTCTTGGCAGTCTATGAATACCACTCAACTCTCATCTCCCAGCCTAGCAATATGGGACCCCCCAAAAAAGTGCTTTCTGAAATGATGGAAGAATCTTTTCCACTGCAACTGAAGCTTCCAGACCACACACAGTCTAATTTGCTTTATAAAACATTTTATTTTACCAAGAAACATGCATGTATACATATAAACATTTTTGTGCCACTGTATTACAGGAATGCTTCTAAATTACACACACATATGTATGTGTATATAGATATAGATACAGATATAGATAGATGCAGATATAGATGTCTTCATTGCATTTGTTAAGATTGCATCCCTATGACATAGGAACTATTATTAACCCTGTTTTCCAGATTAGAAAGCTGAGAAACACAGAGGTTCAGTAACTGCCTACAGTAGCACAGTCAGCAAGAAAAGGCAGAGCCAGAGTTCAACAAGACAGTTTGGCCCTAGGGTCCCTAAACTTTACCAATAAACTGTGCTTTGCAGCTCTGACTTAAATGGGAAAAATATGATGTCAGAGTGTAGTTCCTAGTTAGATAGCATATTTTTCAGAAGTTCTTGCTCAAGCCAAAATTCTGTGATGTACTAATTTTTTTATTAGGAGACATACGTATATTTTTTTCCCCTTTCTACTAGGTATAAACTAAGGTAAGCCACTCTGATACAGGCAAGGAATTTAGAGGATTTAAGGACAGTATAATACAAATAATTAAACTAGTAAGCAAATTCAGAAATTTTTTCATTTTTATCAGGATTAAAAAAAGGCATAGTTAAAAGGGAGGTATCAGTACATCCCACAGGAATTCTTGTCCCCTACCCCATTGCCCCACTCTGGGCCATCTCTTAGATGGTAGAGCTGCTGTGAAAACTCTCCCTGTTAGCTTTCCTAGTGCTACTGATGTGAAATCTAGAGGGCAATGTCAGAAGTGTCCCTGGATAAAAGTTAGGAGAACATGAATTCTTTTTTGAAAGTGCAATCCTGGAATTAAAGCTTTTTTTTTTTTTTGACAAATTTATTGAAGTGTAATTTACATTCCATGCCATTATTCCATTTTAAGTGAACAATTAAATGATTTTTAGTAAATTTACCAAGTTGTACAGCTATTCACATAAATCAGTTTTATAAGATTTCCTTCCCCCTATTAAGTCCCCTAATTCCCATCCCCAACTACATTTCAGGCATGCCCGTCCCCATCACAATGCTC
>CAUYRT010008621.1:0-29245 GCA_963574885.1 Lepilemur ruficaudatus | reverse complement strand
GAGTTGGAAAAGCCAACTGCTTTTGAACTTGAAATAGCAGACATTTGTCACTTTTAATCAAACAGTTCTAGGTAGCCCACTTTCAAAATTCAGATTAAGATTATTGCATTGTTATTTGAGTTTTTTGTTTTGGTTTTTTTTGTTGTTGTATCTAGTAGTTGTCTTTAAAATGAGGCAAGGGAGATTAGCTGAGCTAATTTTGTTGAAAACCATTAAAAAATGAGTGTTAAAAGGCTTAAAGATCTGTCTTAAAACCACAATTTGGTCTACCAAAGATGTGGTTTTTGAATCTTTAAATAAATTCTAAAGCAAATCCCTAGTCCCTAAAGCATCACCAGCAGAAAATGGCCATACATTCTAAAATCCTAGAGAATCACAGAACAAAAAAAGAAAGAGAACTTGGGTCCTTGGATGACATGGAGACAAGATGCTTACATGCTCTATAGACAAATAAGAGAGAAATAAATCTCTAACTTGTATATGAGCCACTATATTTATTTCCATGAATTTTAGCACATATGCTGATCTGTGAAATCAAGACATAAACAAAATTCACCAGTGAAACCACTTGGCACAGAGATTTCTTTATTGGAAGTGTTTTTTGTTTGATTGGTTGTTTTGTTTCGTTGTGTTGTGTTGTAAGACAGGGTATCACTCTGTTGCCTGGCTAGAGCGAGGTGGCATCAGCGTAGCTTGCTGCAAACGCAAACTCTTGGGCTCAAAAAATGTGGTCTTGCTATGTTGCTCTGTCTGGTCTCAAACTCTTGGCCTCAAATGATTCTCCTGTTTCAGCCTCCCACAGTGCTAGGATTACAGGCGTTAACTACTACCCCCAGCCTGGAAGTTTTATAAACCATTAACCCAATTATTTTAATAGTTACAGGACTTTTAGTGTTATCTATTTCACCTTGGGTGATGTTAGTAGTTTTTGATTTTTGAGCAATAGGACCATTTCATCTAAGTTGTCAATTTATATGCATAAAGTCATTTGTTGTACTACCTAAATATTCTTTAATGTATTGGAGATAAGTAATGATATTTCCTCTTCCATTCATGATATTGGTCATTTGTATCTTCTCTTATTTTAATCCTTCTGCAGTCTTCATCAAGTTTTATCAATTTTATTTTTTTCTAATGACTACCTTTTCATGATTTTTTTAATATTTTTTATTATTTAGATTTGATTTCTACTGTTTATTATTTCCTTTCTTTTGCTAACTTTAGGTTTGTGCTATTGTTGTTTCTCTTCCTCCTCCTCCTCCTTCTCCTTTTTTTTAGTTTCTTAATGTGGAAGTCTGTATTACTGATTCGAGATCTTTTTAAACTGATAAGCATTTTAATGCCATTAATTTCCCTCTAAGCACTGTTTTAGTTGCATCCAACAAATTTTTATGTATTGCATTTTCATTTTCACTTAGTTTAAAATTTTTTCAACTATTTCTTGAGGTTTCTTTTTTAACCATGGATTAATCAAAATTTTGATAATTTTTATTGATCTATCTTCAAATTCACTGACTCCACTGTTATCTCCATTCTATTATCAAACTTCCCATTTCAGTTATTGCATATTTTATATCTAAATTTTTTATTGAGGTTTTCTTTATATCGTTTGTTTATTTGTTGAGAGTTTCTACCTCTCCATTTATTTCAAGAGTATTCACAATTGTTTGCTGCAGCATTTTGGTAATAGGTATTTTAACAAATTTGTCAAATAACTCCAATATCTGTGTTATATTAGAGTTAGCATTTGTTGATTGTCTTTTAGCCAAGATATTCCTGATTCTTTAAATGTTGAGTAACTTTTTATTGTATTCTGTACCTTTTTAATATTTTGTCTGAGACTCTGCGTCTTGTTTAAGTCTTGTTAAATATGGAAAATGTTGATATTTTTGTTTTGATAGGCAATTAACCAGATTATGTTCAAGCCCTTCACATGTGGGCTGTGATTTCAAAATCAGTTCAGTTTTAAAGCCATTGTAATGCTATTCAGAACTATTCTATATGAGTATCACCCAGTTGCTTGTCTGGGACCTGAGAATGCTCTCTTCGTTAGATCAGTTCTCAAAGTCTTTGGCATGCTTTTTAGATCAGGGTGACCCATGTACAACTCAGTAGTGAGCCCAAGAAATCATAAACAAATATATAGAGTTATTTCCCCAAACTCTTCTCACTCCATGATGTCTGGTACACTTTCCAGGTCCCTGAAAGTTCCCTTTTCTGTGCACTGTCTTGAAAGCTGGTTGTTCAATTATACTCGTCTGCTGCACACGTCCACCATTGTGTCCATTGTGACAGGAGGACACAAACACAAAAAAGCAATAAAGTTTTTTCCTACCCTCTTGAGTCCACAGCCCCACCAATCATACAGAAATGTTTCCCTTTCTCAGAGTTTTGATTGTCTCGGGCTCCATTTCCACCTAAAGATAACAGGTAGTTTTTATGGTTTTCTTTTTATTATATTATCTGATTTTAATTTTTCTGTAATAAACATGTAGTGCTTTAATGATGATATATAAATTAATTCTATTTGGAAAATAATCCATCCTATAAAAAACTTATAATCGAATGAGAAAAACAAGTTAAATATGACAAAAGTTTGAATTTTAAAAGTGCAACCCTTAGCAGAGAAGCTGCATGTATGAGATAAAAGAGAATGAAGCCATGTATTGAGGCTACAAAGATCAAGAAAGGTTTGGCAGTGAAAGGTGGGTTTGAGCTGTGAGTGAAGGAGTAGAGAAATGGGAAGGTATATTTCAGGTTGGGGAAATCTTGAGCCAGGATATAGGGGTATAAAAGACTGGGGCTACTAAAAGAAATCCTAAGAAATTAATATAATATTTTCAGTATACGAAAATTTTCACACTAAGAAAAATTTTTTACTATTCATATGAATAGCAAATGCTTCAAAATCATAATACCAAGTTCTGGACATATACACAGTTGTGTATTAGCCTTTTTACTTTGCGGTTTTCAAATATTTGGAAAATCTAAAATTTTTAAAACAAGACAGTTAGCCTTAAATGAAATATGGGTATAATATTTTATCTTTGGTGTCCCCAACATTCTTTTCTCCAGTCTGTTGTTCTCACCTTCCACCTCTAAAGTCGATCCTGTGCTTCATTTCTTCTCTCACCTTGCAGTTAACTAATTTCTAAGACAATATCAGCTGATTACATTTTAAGATGTTATTTCTCCCAGGAATATTTGCATTTCAGTAAGTTTCTCTGGTAGGTTAAATTTTCAAGACCCAAAGAAATAAATCTCTAACGATAAAAATGACAGGTCAAATGGTTAAGCGTTTGGGAACCCCGTTTAGCTGCCTAAGCTCCCTCGGTAGCTCCTGTCTAGCTGCTCTTTTGGGTAAATCCTTTCATTTATCTCACATGGGAGTGAAGTCAAAGAAACAAACAAGGGAAAACACAAAGCCAAGTACAAGTTACATAAGATGCTTCTTGATATCCTGCCTAAAAGTTATTACTCAAGCAATTTTGCATCCTTATTAGAAGGGAAAAGGTGAAATAATTTGCATATCATTTTATTGCTTCATTAACTGTAACTGCAATAGTGTGAATTTTAAACTAAATGTGAACGTTCTGAAAGAATATTTAAAATACAAAAGAATACTTCTACATGTTTCTATCTATATTTATCATAATATAATTAATATAATCAACTAATTCTATTTAATGTGGATATATCATATAATTTTCCTATATTTCCTATTGGAATATTAAATTTAATTAAGGCTATTTATTGAAAAACATACAGCACCTTATAAAACTAGGGCCAAAATTAAATATATATATCTGCCAGTGTGCAATACATTTTTTCAAAATCTCACTTTTATACCATTTTAAATCCCATATAATAAGTGGATATGTATATGTATATTCATACATATAAAGGATTATGCAAATACACTGCAGCACCTTCATTGCAGTTAAAATTTTTATCATAATTTTAGTTTATAGAGCTAATAAAGGTATAAAAATTCACAAAACAAAAACTCAGGAAAAAATTCAACCTTAGGGTAATTTAGTGTTTTATTATTAATATATGGAAACAATGCCATGAACCTACTTACAAAAAGTAATTTGACCTTTACACCTACACTGACAGGCTCCAACTTCTCCAATATTTAATCATTGAATCATTCATATCAACAATCCTCACTTTGGTTTAATTAGGCTTTATTTTGTTGTTCTTATCCCCATCCCCATGTCCTACCCCCACAGAATTTCTTTCGTTGAGTTATATTTAGAGTGATATCCTTAGCCACTACTTTCTACCTAGGGACTTTGTCCTTTCTTTTGATCATATCAGGGAAGGAAGAGGACATTAATGCTTATTTGAGTTTTACCTACACTTCTGATTCTGGATTTCTTTGTACAAGCACACTCACTTGAAAGAAAAAGAATCTGTTTCTGTATCCTTCTCTGCAACTAGAACCTGTCAACCTAAAATAATTGAAAGGATCAGAATCCAGTTTATTCAAGAGAAAAGCTAGGAATAGGCATCTGGAAAACATGGACTCCAGAGAAATGGGGTCAGTGCTCTAAAGTTAAAAGTAAAGGTCTTGCCTATATAGGCAGAAAACAAAGAAATTTAATGGGATTATAACATTTTCTGTACAAAGCTGGTTTATGAGCTACAACAATTTAATTAGTTACAATTGGTTTTCTTTTCCATACTGCTTGTTTTTACTTCCTTTCCAATTCAAAATAGTATATTTAACATTCCATCTTAGACAATGTGATAGTCATGAATTCTAATTTATAATCAGAGAAAACAAAGGTTACAGCTTAGGTCCCATAATCACATTCCCTTAAGGATCAAAATATTTGAAAGGTCCGATAGGTTAGATGTTGTATTACTTATTTTTACAAAACTAAGTTCTTAATCAGCCTAAACCGTTGCATACACTGGGCTAAGTACGGCTGGATGCATGACATCTGAGTCCGGTGCATAATACTGTACCCCAACAAACTGTGATTCTTTAAGTACTCATTTGATATTTATTTAGAGATAAGACTGAGTACGATGAGAAAAAGGGATGTAGAAGACAAAGCACCTTCTTGGTGCTTAGCCTGTCCTCTATTTCCCTGAAAAATTCGGCTTTGGTAAAAAATTCTCTTACCATCTATTAAGCCAAAGAAAAACTGGTTAACCAGATCCACATTCCTTAGAGGCAGTTTATTATCTATTGCCACTCAAGCACACCTCCTGCAATCTCACCTTCAGTCCAAGTGGCTCATCAAAATATCTTCATATGTTTGTATTCTCTCTGTACCAGACCAATTCCAGAAATATACTTTTGTCCATTTCAAAATATTTCTAGTGCCTTAGAAGTGTTTCCATCCTTGTTGTACCTCTGGAAGTTGCCCAGCAACATTTTTGATAGTGTCTGTTCAGATTGGTACCTCCACTACCTTCTCCGTTGATTTCATAATACTGCGTTGTTTATGGAATACAGTCTCAATCATTCCATTCCACATAAATGTATAATGAAACTTACATAGTAATTCACAAAGTGTCAATTTAATCTATGAAATATAATTTTCTATTTAGCATCTATCATTTAAGTCTATGATTTAGGAGATAAAAAATAAACATAAAGTCTGGTTATTGCCTTCAATGCATAGTCCATTATATGTACTCTTCCAAAAGGTAATTATATTGTGGAAATTTAATTTTTAAAAGTAACTGTGGACATATTTTAAATTCACCATGTGCTAGAACATGTTTTGAACTTCTGAGTCTCAGAGGAACTATTAGTTTTATTTCTAGCTGTACATAAGAGAGAAAGAGAGATTAGGGGCAATGACATGGCCTGCATAGATGAAAAAAGACTATATAATCAACATTTTTTATTAGTCCCTCTTTAGCATATTTACATAAGAGGGAAAAACAGATCAATTCAAAACCATTTGAAATAAAACATAGGCCCTTGTCTTATTAGTTTCTTAAAAGCTTGTTGTTGTAGATGTCATGGTGCTCTGCTTGGAATACAGCCCTGAACCATCACATTCCATTATAATTAACTGGGCTGCATGTGATTGTTCTACTGATGGGCTGATTTTGAGATGGAAATTTTGGAGGAATCACATCAAATGCTGGAGAATGCACACACATTTGGTATAAAAGGATTATAATTAAACTTCAGTCATCCTCTCCTACAGAGAACATTGAATTAGAGTGAAAATTGGTTTCTATTATGTTTAAGTCTCTTACAGGCACTGGGGGAAGATCATTAAGATACCAGAGCAAAGTGAAATCTGTGGGCAAATGTTCTATTTATTATAAAGTGTGGGTGCAGTCAAAGCTGTCCCTAGGGGTAAGTTCTGAGGGCAGCCTCCAAGAGGCATGCAAATGTAGCCTACAGTGATTCTCACCCACATAACCCCGCTAGAGTAGGGACTCCGGATCATTTAGCTAAGAAATTCCTCTACAGAGTGCCAGCTCTCTATGTAGATGAGCCTGTGGAGAATCAAGGAAAATAAGGAGTCTCTTTGGATTTGAACTTAAGCTTCCTGTATCCTTCTCCGTTTTCCTCACTTACCGTCAGAGTACTTTATCAAAGTCCCCCATATCCTTACAAAAATCTCCTTCCTTTTCATCTGCTCTGAAGCAAAATTGCTTGGGAAAGAGGAAGAATGCCACCCTCTCCTGCTGGCCTGGGAAGAATGAGCCAACCTTCCCAGTACTATGATTTACTCTTGTCAAGCACCACCCACAGAGCAAAGGATAATTTTGACTCTTTCCCCTTCCACACATAACTTTTACCCTCTACTTTTGTGATTTTATTCTTCTCCAAGTTAAGGAATAAACTGTGACCTTTTTCTTTGTCCAAATTCCTTTTAGGCCTGGTGGGTCATGCCTAGAAACAATAAAATCACACTAAATGCGTTTTATCAACCCGATATAACGTGGTTTACTTCCCAAACTGGTTCTGGTATAGCATCACATGAGAGAGAGAAAACCCCCTTATCGTAACTCAAGCATCCTAGCAGACCCCTCCCTATCTTAACTCAAACATTCTTCTCCACTGATTCGAGGTCTTCAGACAAAGCTTAACTCTCAGCTTACCAATTGTCAACCAAGAATCCCTAAATCCCACTTATAACTTGTAAACTCCTGCTTTGAGATGTCCTGCCTTTTTGGGCTGAACCAATGTATACATTGCAAGTATTGATCTATGGTTTTACCTGTAATTCCTGTCCCCATGAATGTATAAAACCAAACTGCAATCTGGCTATCTGAGGTGCATATTTTCAAGATCTCTTGAGAATTTGTCCTCCATTCTGTGGTCACACACATTTGGCTCATAATAAGCCTTTTTAAGTTATTTTAGAGTTTGGATTTTTCCTTGAACAAAGGATTATAATGTCTACTTCACTATCATATATCAATTATACTAACCTAGAGGTACTATAAAGAACTGATACAGCCTTCTGTATTAATAATAAAACAGTAAGTAGTCTTTGTCTTTACACACACATATACACATACCTTGCCCAACAGACAAAAAGTAATGGATCTTGGTTTTTTCCATGTAATTTAAGGAATCCCTAGATTTTTTTCACAAATGCTCCTGAATAACCTCAATTTCCCATTCACTATCACCTTTTGTTCTTTCATTCAATGGATAATTTTTAACATATTGCATATAAAACACAGTTCAAAATGAGTAAGTAATGTTCTTTTCCCTCAAGGAGTATATAGTGTAGTTGAGGGCAAGTACACAGAAAATTATAACAGGGTGATAAAGGCTATGACAGAAATGTACAGGAAGCAATAGGAGCTAAGAGGAGGTGACAGGGAAGGAAAAGAAACTGCCATCACTGAGTCTTGAAGAACAAACAGGAGTTAGACAGGCAAAAAAGAAATGAAAGGGTGTCAAAGAGAGGGAACATATATATATTAAAGCTTTGATAAGCAACTTGAATTTTGGGGACCCCAGTTTCTTCATCCATAAAAATTAGATAATATTCAGACAGAGTACACCAACATGTCTCAAAGTGTATGTGTGTGTGTGTCCATTTTGCTTGGTACCTTCTCTGCCTCCTCAGCTAACCTCATTATGTTGGTAAGAAGCTCAATTAGGATAGTGTATGTGAACATACAAAGTAATCGATAAAATATAAATTTATAATAATTTTTAGAATCTGCCAGGATGACTTTTTTGCTTGAATCACATGTTAACTGAAAAAGATGCTGAAGGTAAAAAGTGGAAATGGAAGGAAGCAGAAAGCTAATAATTACCAAATTTTTATTAAGCACAGCATGAGCTCAGTATTTAGATATATATTCCCTTTTTATAGTTCCCCAAAACCGATACATAGGAATATGCTATTGAAGGAACCCACCCCAAAATATGGCACCCTGCTTGTGGATTATTTTAAAGACGCTTGAAGGTCAACAGATGCTGGAAGAGACTGTACTCTGATATTTCATTGTTTACCTTAAGACTGGACCCACCAAAGAGAACAGATTGCCTTCTATCAGCTCCCCAAGATCTTATTATCTATCACAGAAAGGAAGGCTTAGGAATGTAACTACACCTGCACAGACTTTTTCACAAGATGATTCCTATTTCTGGGGCTCATTCAAATTCCAAAGGGAATGATTTACAAGTTAATTTCTGTCTCCCACGTCCATTTATTCTAATAATCACTTACTATCCCTCAAAAAAACTGCCTAAATTTCCCATCCCCTCCTCCCTTATGAAGAAGGGTATATAATCATCTGGACCTAATTGGGACTTTGGGAAATCATATTCCTGTGATTTTACTCCATGAACATTAAATACATTTTTTATTCCTGTCTCCTATGAATCTGCTTTCTGTCAGTTCATTTTTGGTAAACCTTCAGCAGGCAGAGACGAAGATTTCCCTACAACCCTACCCTATCACTATTTTCCCAATGATAAAATGCAGACAAGTTAAATATTTTTCCCATGTGGAAAATCCAGAATTTAAAGCCAATTCTATCTGAGTCCAAGTTCTAACTCTTTTTACATCGCTATGTGGCAGAGAGTAAATATTGTAGGAGTACCTCATCCTCAAGCCACACTTGCACCTGAACGCCTTTGACTCCCTCCAACAATCACACCTGAACTTGGCCTGATTTCAGAGCAATCAGTGAGGCCAAGGACAAGAGTAGATGTCTCTGGACTCTATTAAAATAGGGGGATGGTGCTGGATCTCCTCTGGGTAGTGCCCTCTGCTTAAGAAAAGCTGTGACTAATGTCATCTTCTCCTCCCCACTTCCAACCAAAAAAAGAAAAGGAAGAAAAAGTGAAGTTATTAAGCTTATAGAAAATCATGTGAAGAGCCATGCCTAAAGTCACCTCTTGGAATCACCATTATGCACTAAGAAATGAGTATATGCTTAGTGCCAGAAAAATGCCATGTGGGAAAGTGGAAAGAGTAGAAAGGACTTCAAAGACAAGCTGGCATCTGAACTGGACCTCAAAGGATGAGTGAGATTCCAGGTTGAGAGAAAATATAACTGCCAAAGTACAGAGGGGAGAAAATACCAATAGTTTCACATTAGTTAGAAAACAGGTCCTGATAAGAAAAGAGACATCAGTTGATCTCCCAGATATTGTGTGATTCCATCCTTTCTCTCCAACCACACTTTTACTGTCTTCATTAACTGTCAGAACTCTCAATAACAGTTTGTCATTAATCTCTCAATATGAACAAAAAAGCAAAAGTGGTCTTAAAACTATCTTTTTTTCTAAATTTTACAAAAACATAGGACTGTCTAATACTTTACTAGGAATTCTCAAAGACCTTAGATCGCTAAGAAATCAGGGGCCCTGCTGTTTAAGTTTCATTAGCTTCATGTTAATCGTCCTCTGGGGAGTGAGGGATGAAGTCCACAGGTAAAGAACAAGAACACAGATGATAAATTACATTATCAGCACATGGCAACAGAGAAGTTACCATGGGACAAACATGCTTCTCCAAATGACAAGAAGTAAATGTGAATGACTGAATGTTTATATAAAAAGCTAGCTTTTATTCTAGAAATGACTATATTACCCTAAAATCAACAAAATTAAATTTTTCATCATCAGTAAAACTGCTTACTCAAATGTTAAGCTAAGTTATAATCAAATTTAAAAGTTCTTGCTCAAAAAACAGGTAAATACGTTAAGGTTGGCCTTAAAAACTAGAGAAATATTCATTTCTGTAAAACAGAAAAGATAGCATCATCAAATTTAAGGGAAAAAAAGAGGAGGAGAGGACTTTTCATACAATAAAATAAGAATAACTGAAAAAAACTGAAAACATTTATGTTAATCCATAAGTTCTTTGCTTGTCTTTACTATATCTTACACCAAAGTGAATTATTATAGGAAATTCAATTATACATCAAGGGAAAGGACAATCTATTTAACATTTATCCATAGGTTGATTTCTTATTTTGAAAAAAAAAATTGTTGAATACAGTGCTTACAAATACGAGACACGTATTGGCTAAAGCCAGAAGAAAAAAAATTTATTATGTCACTGTCCTCATATCACTATATAAATATCCTTAAAATTGCCCTCTTGTGTCACTATTTACATATGAATTTTTATAACATACAATTTTATTTACTTTCTACTATCTGATAAAACTATTAACATTTTATTTTTTTATTTTTTATTAACACTTGAGACATGAGTTTGCCAAATTAAACAAACTCACAGTGACTGATTCAAATTGATTGCAAATGTCATCACTTGGCCAACACTTAAAACTAGTTGTTAAAATAAAGATAAAGCATAGTAAAGAATGATTTAATGTCAACATAATACCATCCATAACAGTACATAATTTTAGCTAACTTTGATGGACTTAAGAAAAACATTTTGAAAAATAGAAAAAGGTGTTTGAGAGTCAACTATCCTCATAATTACAAACTTTTGTCTTGATGTAGGCATGGTTCTAATTTCTTTATTTTTTTAAAACTCATAAAACAAAAGTGTTTTCCTCACTTACATTATGCCTTATGCCATAGAGCTGATTTTATAGCTAAAATTACCTATAAAAGGATTTTGTTATGCTAGTTGTCATTATGTGACTAAATAAATACATTTAGATTATATCCAGGATTGATTGTGTTCTAGATGTAGTCTTAACCACTCTGTAAACCAAGCTTTTCATTATGAAACCAAGCTGTAGAGGCAATTTCTATCTTGCCAATGAGTTTTATTCTAAAATACATTTTGTAGGTGGCTGCTTGAATGCATTTTGTCAGACTCACAATTATTTCCATGGTGATATATTCTTGGGTCAAGTAGAGAAATAAATTTAACCCCTAATATACCAGAATTGTAGAATAAATTATGGGAAATATGTACTAGGTATAATGAATTCTCTGGGAACTACACTTATGGATTTTTCAAAAAATGCCAGGAACGCACCCCATGTTTGCTGTGTTTGGGTAGGAAATTTCCCTCCCAATTCTGTCCCTACTAATCTGGCAGTTAGAACAAAAAGTCCATCAGCTTCAAGCTAATGCAGAAATTGTGAGAGGTGGTGTTGAGGAAGGAAAATGGAAAGGGATGATAGCTAAGAACTAAGGTCCGCTGCTATAATGGTGTCTTGGAAACACTTGAGTGTTTCCATCTGCCACACATCTTTTTGTTTTGTTTTGTTTTTTCCTGTCAACCCAAGGATATGTTAGACTGTAAGATTTCTGACAGCATTAGCTTTGAATTTTGACCTGGATTTGTTCCCTCTCAAGTTTACTCAGAAACAGTTTCTTTTCTCCTATTTGACTTTTCCTAAAATAAATCCAAAAGGGCTTTCCAAAATGTTTTGTTTTCTTTGAGTTTCATCTGCTTTAATAAATTTTTACTTCAACATACAATGAGGAGACAAACAGAATTTCTTATGAGTCTCTCAAATTTTTCCTTTTCATGTAGACTCAGTTATCTTTATACATGGTGTTAAAGACAGTTTGTCAGAATCAGCTATGATTGATAGAGCAAATATTTTTTATTAATGATAGCTTAATTATCAATGTTTCTATATAACTTTTAAAAATAAATTATAATGGATTTAGGTTAGTCCTATAATAAATGCTTTCCTCCTTTCATTCTAATGGGTTTTTGTAAAGTGGGAGAGAGAGTGCGGGGATTGCATGTATGTAAATTGGGGACTGGACAGTGCCTATAGTCCACTTTATCAGTGCAAACATGAGCATATGTCTTGAGTGACCACATGTAAAAAATGCTGACAAACACCACAGAGAAAGTTGGAATCTTTGTAGACAGAAAAGACTGAAGGAAACATTTTCTGAGTTTAATAGAAATGTCGAGTCTCTTGTTTTCCTGGGCATTTGATCAGACACGTTATCACAGAGTCTAAGGGAATGCAGTAATTGGCATGTGATCAGTCTAGCTTTGAGATGGGGATGGAGGAAAGATGGGAAAATATGTCTTATTGTTTCATCACTTCACGCCTCTTGTCTTAAAAAAAGCAACAGGAGAAGCTGGATCCATCCGTTTGGATGGAAGTGGATCCATCCAAATAGTAGTTAAGAAATAAACAAATGAATGTTTATTTCTCATGTGAAGTCCAAAGCTAATGCTCCTGGTGGGTAGCTCTCTCGAGTAGCTCGTCTATAGGCTGTGAATTCAGAAGCCCAGATTCCACTGTTTGGCTCAACCAAAGACACATCAGTGTGATCCAGCCAGCAATCCTAAGGGAAGAGAACACTGAAGATCACATACCCTATGCTTATCTATCTCTTCCTGGAGGCAATGCAAACCTTCCACTGGTTATAAGGTCTACCTGAATGCAAGGGAGAGAGGCTGGAAAATATAGTCCCTACAGGAGCAGCCACTGTCCCACAACAACTGCAGACTATGAATGGGATGAACAAATTGTTAGTGGTCAGCTGGCAGTATCTGTTACAATTATAAACACAAAGTATGAAAAAAAAATCTCCGTGTGTGTGTCCTACAAAAATATTCATTATGTTAATTTGCAGATGGTTTTTAGAAATGTGAAGTAAGGCCTCTGTAGAAAGTGGATGAAAATGAATAAATATATTTAGTTTATTTATGAAGTAACGGACGCATCAAAAATTTGACCAATTGCTTAAATTTTCCACAGTAAATCAATAGTACAGTTGAGGTTCAAGTGTAAGGGCTAAAACCACATATTCCAAGGATTTTTAATTCTTTTATAAAATCGCATGTATAATGGATTGGAATTTCCACAAGCAGCTGGTGCTCACACCTACAAATGTATAACAATAACTGTTTCCTCCCAAAGTCCAAATGCAATTCTAGTTAGGCAAAGAAAGTTTCAGAGTGTAGAGATGAGCCAAAGCAAAAGAATTAAGCATAGTTAAGCAGATTTTCAAACATAGAAAGCAGTATAACTTCTTCTTAGACGTTCATAATGGTAAGGAGATCATTAGAAGAAGATTTAAAACAGTATTGCTGCCTTGCTTTTGATGCTGTGAAATCGTATGTCTTTGATGCTTGCGCCGCCCCTTCTGCTCAGTCACTACGATTAGTTTTAAGCACAGTTACAAACTAGGGGGAGCCATTTATTCAGTTGCTGACTCAAATCTTTCTGAATACTAAACATAACATGACACCCACTCCTTTCTTACAGGAATTATTTAAAAGTGAGATCATCATCAAAGCAGCCTACCAAACAAATAAAACAACTGTTTAAAATGAATTCATTGGCTCACTGTATATTCGCTGAGTGCTTCTGTTTACCAAGGATGGTACTGGGACAGTGTGTGCAATGGCAATTGAAACCAATGAGCGTAAACTCTGCCCTCATAGAGCTTAGAATCCAACAGGGAAGTGGAATATAAACAAGCAAAGAAACAAATAGGTACTTCCAAACGACTAAGCACAGGGAGGAAACAGGTGGAGAATACCACATGAGGGATGATCCACGCATGGAGGATGTACAGAGACAACCTGAAAGACCTTTCACCTGAGACTTAAGGAAGAAAAAGAATAAGCCAAGTGAAACCCCAGGTGAAGAGCATTTCAGGAAAAGAAAAGAAAAGTAGCAAGTGGAAAAGAGCCAAAGCAGGAAAAAGCCTGGTATGTCGGAAAGACAGAAAGGAAGCCAGTGTGGGTGCACCTGGTGAGCTGGAGGAGACAGGCACTGCGGAGAGAAGCAGGAGCTACATCATGGAGGATCGTGAGGTCGAGGCACGCATTTGGAATTTTATTCTGAGCTGCATGGGAAAATCATGAAAGACTTTAAATCAGAGCCAAGATTTTTATCTTATTCCATAAAAGATCATTATAGGTGTTGGGTAGAGATCATACTAGGGTCTAGACAGACCATAGGGAAGGAGGAGGAAAAAGGAAAAGCCCAGGGCAGAAATTGATAAAAACAAAAATCATAATTAACTTTAGTTTCATTATTTCAATTGAAAATGTTAAAATCCTTCTTTTTTAATTTTTTTATTGATACATAGTAATTATACATATTTATAGGGTACATGTGATATTTTGATGCATGCATATAATGTGTAATGATCAAATGAGGGTATTTAGGATATCTATCATCTTGAACATTTATTGTTTCTTTGTGTTAGGAACGTTTCAACTCTTCTCTTCCAAAATATGCAATAAATTTAAATTATTGTTAACTATAACCCCCCCTGTGCTATTGAACACCAGAACTTGCTCCATCTGTCTAACTATATGTTTGCACCCATTAACCAACCTCTCTTTAATCTCCTGCCCCACCCTTCCCAGCCTCTGGTATCTGTCATTCTACTTTCTACCTCTATGAGATCCACTTTTTTATGATCTGAGAGTGAGAACATGTGATATTTGTTATTCTGTATCTGGCTTATTTCACTTACCATAGTGGTCTCCAGTTCCATCCATTTTATTGCAAATGACAGGATTTCATTAATTTTTATGGCTAAATAGTTTTCCATTGTGAATATATATCTACCACATTTTCTGTATTTATTCATCTGTTGATGGACACTTAGGTTGATTCTATAACTTGGCTATTGTGGATAGTGCTGTAACAAACATGGTGGTGTAGGTGACCCTTTGATATACTGATTTCCTTTTCTCTAGATAAATACCCAGTAGTGGGATTGCTGGATAGTCTAGTAGTTCCATTCTTAGTTTATTTAGAAAGCTCCATACTGTTTTCCATAATGGCTGTACTAATTTGCATTCCTACTAATGGTGTATAAGAGTAACCTTTCTTCACATCGTTACGAGCATTTGTTATTTTTTGTCTTTTTGATAATAGGAAAATGGGCAAATCTTAATTTTTCCTAATATGGGACAATGTAGCTATTCCAATGAAAACCAATCAGTTAAATCAGAAAGTTTAGGAAAATGTTTATACAAAATATAGCATACATAAAATTTTATTTGAGGGTGTTGTTCAGGCTCTGTAAGGATATTTTTACATACACATGTGCTATAAGTTTTTGCTGTCTTATCTCCTTGTAGTACCAACACATCTCACACATACATACTCATACAATTTAGAATAGTGTATGATACATTAATATACTGAAGATATTTCTATAGAATGATATTTCCCAAAACTGGGGTACAGGAACTATATTGGTGTCAGAAACATGGCATTAGGTAACATTGGACATGACATTTGATGACAGGACATGATAAAAATAATATTAATTCAGATAGCAAGAATATATTTCCTTTTCTCTCAAACTTAACAATATCAAAGAGGAAGTTTCAGTTTAAGCCTAAAAATTATTTAGCATTTGTCTAACATGTGCTTTTATTTATAAATGTATAAATTATTTATTTATTTATGTATTTATTTAGAGACAGGGTCTTACTCTGTTGCCCAAGCTAGAGTTCAGTGTTGTCATCATAGCTCACTGCAACCTCAAACTCTTGGGCACAAGAGATCCTCCTGCCTCAGCCTCCTGAGTAGCTGGGACTAGAGTGCACCCCATGCCCAGCTAATTTTTAAAAAAACTTTTTGTGGCCGGGGGTGGTGGCTCATGCCTGTAATCCTAGCATTCTGGGAGGCCGAGGGTGGGCGGATCACTCAAGGTCAGGAGTTCGAAACCAGCCTGAGCAAGAGTGAGACCCCGTCTCTGCTAAAAATAGAAATTAATTGGCCAACTTAAAAAAAAATATATATATATATATATAAAATTAGCCGGGCATGGTAGCACATGCCTGTAGTCCCAGCTACTTGGGAGGCTGAGGCAGAAGGATTGCTTGAGCCCAGGAGTGTGAGGTTGCTGTGAGCTAGGCTGGTGCCATGGCACTCTAGCCTGGGCAACACAGTGAGTTTCTGTCTCAAAAAAAAAAAACAAAAACAAACTTTTTTTGTGTGTGGAGATGGGGTCTTACTGTTGTCCAGGCTGATCTTGAATTACTGACCTCAAGCGATCGTCCCACCTCAGCCTCCCGAAGTGCTACGGTTACAGTCGTGAGCCACTGCACCTGGCTTTCTAATCTTTATTTTTTAATCAGCTCTCAAGCTCTCATACTTTAGATGGCAACAATATCTACTTATAAATTAATGGTCTTTGTTTGCTCTCATTGAATTTGTTTATTTAGTCACCAATCTATGAAAAAAGATGTAGTTTTTACATTTTGCTAAGATAAAGATTCCTTAGAGTATTTAAGGAAAAAAAAATGTAAATTGATTCTATGAAAAAAATATTAAAGATATAGTAATTGCCAGGATTTTGCAAAAACCATAAAGGTAGTTCACAAATTACTGAAGTTTGGTAAATACTGCTTTAGAATAAATTTGTTTCAGAGTCAAAGAATTACTCAAAAAGTAATAAAAATTATTGAATTATCTACACAGAAGACTAGAAAAAGTTTGCAGGACATTGCTGACATCCCAGTGGGTCTTGTAATTGTTAACAAACCCACAGAGCACCACATTAAAGTGGTAATTTTCCAAAGGCCATTTAAGCCAACATCCAGCCTCCTTTCCCAGGCATGGAGTTTTCAGAATAATGAAGGTGATAGCAATCTTATTCGATTCGCTATGACCTTTGTGGAAAGAATAAGAAATAAATAAGCAAAGTATACAAGATTTATAAATGAATGATTGCTTTGCAAATCTGTACAATCAAGGGGGGAAAGGCAATTTCAGAAACACCAACTAAATCTAATAGCCCCATGGAGGTGTAGGTGATTAAATCTTTATATAATATCAGATACTTGATCGACTTGGGAATAAAAAATAAATGTACTTTCTCAAGGTAATTCAAAATCATTAAGATTATTCTATAGTCTGATTTGGACTCTTCTGCAAGAACTTGCTATTTATTAAGTATAGTTATCCCAGAAGAAAATTTAATTTTATGTGAACCAAAACATAGCAAATTCTGTATTGCATAAAATAAATAATTATTTTAGCCTTCTATTATCCTAATCTAGACATTTATTTTTCCGAAACTACAGCAGGACATCTCCCAGAATGCTATCTCGCTCTGTTATTCAATCACTTTATTAGCTAATTCACTCATTGATTCTTTTAGCAAACATTTATTAATTGCTAATTTTATACCTATCACAGTGCTTCATGTTGGAGACAAAAGCCAATTTAAACATAATCTTTATTCTCAAGGAACTTGGAGATTAGTAGAGGGAAAGAAGCATATGAACTACCACTATTATGAAGTATCAGAAACTTCACGAGACAATTTGTAATGTTCTTCAATGATTTCCTCAAATGTAGCCATAGAGGACCATGGATGGGAAAGATCCTTCCAACAATAGGCCTGGAAGCTGACCCAGCAACTCAATTTTCTTCTATGACAGTGATTTCTTGTGATTTCTTCCTAGAAGAATTCTATCTATCAGATATACCTGTCATGGTCCTTGTGTTTTGTTTCCCATTCTTATTTTTATTGCAGTAATCATGGTCTTTATCCATCATTTAATATCAAGTATTTGTAGAATAGATAAATTTATCTATTATCTGTACATAGGAAACTATGAGGTTCTAAAATCATAACTGACTAAGATGACTTACATATCATCCAGAGATCTTGATTTTAACGTTCGAAAATAGGATATTTGTCTCCCTTTTTGGACAGAATGAAGACATGTAATATAGACATGAACATTTGTGGACACAGATTAAGAGAGAAAGATATGGATAGTAAATGTAAATCTGTCAATTGGTCAGGTAGTAATGGAAATACGTTGTTTTTGGATACTAATAATCTTTCTAATATTTCCATCTCTGTCACTCTCAGTTCATGTTCCCCTGTCAGAATCAATTATGCCTCATCTTTGGGTTGGAGCACATAACTTTGTCCTAATCCAATTAGGCATCGTATTTGCTTACTCCTTATGACTGGGTGAGAATGTGACCAAAGTAAAGCCAAACAGAATTAATCTAGGACTCCAGTGAAGGCTACTGGAAGAGATTTGTATTCTTTTCTACTTGGCCTGAAGATATGAAAAAGGAATGACAGTGTAGCAGCCATTTTGTAGCAAAGATAAAAGAGCATGTCAGAGAATTAAGTCAACAAAAGTACAATAACAGAGCTAAAATACATCAAGAAATGGAGATGACTGAACCCCCATGACATTGTGTGAACTCAATAATTCAAGTCAGATCTAAGTCTGGACTATCCAGTTGCATTAGACAATAAATTCCCTTTTGATTTCATCAATGTTTTTTCCCTCCCTTGCAAACAAAAGAATCATACCTGATTATGGAGGTGTAATTTCAAGCTTCCATTAATTCTTTCTACCCAGTATTTGAACTTGGTGTAGAAAGTGTGGTATACTTTTAACTGGAAGAAAATAAGTATTTTGTCAAAGTAAGGATAAAAACGAGAGTTCTTCAAAACAATCTTCATGAGGAATCCATGAAGGCAGAAGGTATCTCATGTGACGTTTAACATAGTTTTGCTACAATAGAGTTCTTCTGGAGCAAAAGGAAATAATTTATTTTGTGGTAATGAATGAACAGTGGGGTTTTTGCAAAGTCTATCTGATTCTAATGGCCACGTTCTTTCAATTGCACTACTCTGTCCATGACCAACACATGTTGTAAATTTTTTCTGCAAATTTTACAGGTAGAACTCTCCATAATAACCCATAGCAATATTCAGTGGCTTGGAATATTCTCTGCTTTTCTCCAGATCATTAGCCTATTATATTCTTAATCCAGAGACCCATTGCAGCTATGCTGTTGCAAACTCTCCTCTTTTCATCTTCATTGCAAAAATACCTTGCTGTTTTCCATCTGACAAGCTCGATCTTCCAATTCTGAAAGTTCTATAATAGAGAGAATCACTCATTTATCCAATCAAGAAACATTTATTAAGTGCCTACTGTGTGCTAGTGTTTTGCATGGTAACAAAAGAGAACTTAATGGAGAAAGTTCCTGCTGCTAGATAAAGCTAATAATCAAGTGCTGAGAAAAAGACATTCTCATTTAGGAAATTCAGGAGAAAAATCCTTTAGAAAAAAGAATAATTTTAATAAGTGAATAAAAGTAACTCAGTAATTGAACAGAGAGTAGAGGAACTAAAGGGTCAACACATCATTTTTTAAATACTTTCTGTTGATCAAAGGTTCTTTGCTCCTATGTATTTATTAGACGGTGTAAAATATAAATAAGGTTGTCTTGAAACCAAGTGGGAAAAATTAATATTATCTTCAATATTCTCTTCTCCTCTCACTTCTTATTTTACAGGGCCCCTGAAATATAGAGCAATGCTGTTCTTCATTATCTAGAAATTAATCCTAATTTATGAGTTTTTTTCTTTGAAATGTGCTGATTATAAGTCATTCCGTAGTACACAAGTTGTCAATTATTTAAACTTTGAAAAAATATCATTTCAAGCACCCACTTCTGTGCTGGTCACATTTAGCCACTCAATAAATGATAGTTTTTTCTTCTTTCCTTTCAACCAAATGTGATAAAATATCCATTTCTCAGTGAGAACTTGTTGAAGAAGTCTTTAAAAAATAATGGCAGACTTTGGCTTAAAAAATGCAGTAAACTAATTGTAACCTGATTAAACTGTTAATATAAAACATCTAGAAATTTTAGATTAAATACAACAAGCATCTGAGCTCACAATCAATCAATTCAATCTGAAGAGGCAAAAAATACAAAAGCAAAGCAAAGAAAGAAGTCATCTGAGCAAGATTATAAAGCTAAAAACCATAGTAGCAGCTACATTAACTGCTTTGAGTAACCAGGAGGCTGAGGTTTAATGGCTTCAACAGAAATAGATGAAAAAGATTATTTCCTCTTACAGAGATCTTAATTTAACTGCTTATATGATCCAGATAACCTCACAACGTAAAAAAGAAATCAATCACACCTCAAAAAAATTCTTTCTGAAGATAAACTCCTTAGAACATACCTCAGAGGATTCTCATGGGCAATATCTCACCAAATATGAATTCACCTTCAAAATTATATAACTCAAACCACTGTGAATGGGAATCCACAGAACTGACAAACAGCTTAAATAGGCCTCTAAGAACATCAAATAATGAAATTCTCAGCTTTAGAATATACAGTAGGTATGTTTAAAATGTGTAAAGAGTTTAAAATGTTATTGAAAATATTAGAGAAGAGCATACTATTAAAATAATATGTGGCAGAATTGAAGAAAACAACAGCAAAATAAAGTTTTGGTAATAAAAATTATTACAATCAAACTTAAGAACTCAATGAATAGATTAAACAAAAGAATAAACACAGGTGAATAGATAAATAGTACACTGGAAGATAGATCTGAAGAGGTTAATCAGAAAAAACAATAAAGAGATAGAAAATATAAACAAAATAAGAAATCTAGAAAATGGTGTAAGAGGATCCAACATATTCTAAATGCTGTTAAAGAAAAAGGGAATATAAATAATGGGTAAGAGGCAAAATCAGAAGTAATAATGAATTAGAATTTTCAATAAATGGTAAGTTTTGAATCATCTTTTCAGAAATACATTATTGGAAATAAAAAGAAATACACATCAAGACTTATTATGATATGCTTCAGTACACCAAACAGAAAGAGAAGATCCTAGCAACTGTAGTTGAAAGACAGATAACTTACAATAAAAAACAGATAGGTCAAAGGCAAACTTTTCAAGAGCAAGAAAAACAGAAGAGAGCTGAATGATATCTTAAAGGTATTGAGTGAAAATAACTATCAACCTAGAATTTCATATCTGGTGTAATGTCTAAAGGATTTACTTCACCAAGAAAGAAATTGAATAAAAGGCTGAAATTTAAAAAAGGAAAATGAGCAAAAAAATTCATAAAAGAGCTTAAATACAATAAAAAATTGACTCAATGAAACAATGATAATAGCATTAATTAGCTTAAGGGTTACAAAGTAGAATGTTACTACAAAGTAGAAAGTAGAATGTTACTAACAACAGTAACATGAAAGACGGGAAGAAATCAGAAATGAAGTGTTCTAAAATCATTGTGCAGTATTAGATACAGATAAGGATGCCAATTAATTTTAGAGTTTGTTAAATGACATATGCATGGATGTTAAAATTTTAAGGGCAGTTACTAAAAACTATATGGAGAGTATATAAATTCAAAAACCTGTACAGGCAGGAAAATGGAATGAAAACAAAGCAAAATTGAAATACCCAAAGATAGAATAGAAAAACAACTCACAGAAAAGGTAGAACAAACAGAAAACTCACAATATATCAGGACTGACAGTATATGCAGAAAATTCAAGAACACATTTTTAAAGTAAGTTGCCTATAAAATACACATGTAAAATTTGATGGCACATAGCCTGTGATTAAAATGTTGAAAATATATATGAGGAAATTACTGGTTAAAAGGAAGCTAGTGTGGTTTTACAGATGTCAGACAAAGCATATTCTAAGGTCAAAAGCATTGTTATGAGTAAAGAGATTTATTTCATAATTTTAAAATGTGCATTTCACCAGGAATCTATTACAATTCTAAATATGTATGCACTTAATAGTATTTCTTAAAACTATTAAGGCAAAGCTTGACAGAATTTTAAAGATGACAAGTCCACAATCATTTGTGAAAGTTTAATGCATTTCTTTTGGTAACTGAGAGCTCCAGCTACATATATGTTATCAATAAAAATCTGAACAACTGACAAATTTAATGTATTAGTCTGCTTGGGCTGCTATAACAAAATACTACAGACTCAGTGGCTTAAATAACAGAAATTTACTTTTCACAATGTTACATACCAAGAAGTCCAAGATCAAGGAGATGATAAGATAGGTTTTATTCTGAGGCCTCCTCTTGGCTGGTAGGCTGCCATCATCTTGCTGTGTGCTCACATGACCTCTTCTTGATTTTTAAATAAGAGGCATTTAAATTAATCATGGGTTAAAAGAAAATTAAGAAAAATTTGAACTTGAGAGGAAGGAAAACACAGGTATTCCAAGTGTAATATGAGGGAGATATCTCCTATGAAACTTTGACTTCTGCAAAACCCCCCACTAAAAATAACTGTGTGTATCAGCAAAATAAGTCTAGGTGTTTAACACCTAAAAACCTACACAACTTTGTAACTAGAGCAATAGTAAAAATAATATAATAAATATTTTAAAATAAAAATAATAACAACCCTAATAAAGTAATAGCATAATTATTAATAAAAAGATTTGCTTACTCTTTAATAAATAAATACTGAGCACACAAATATAAATAGCAAATATAAAACTTTATTTTCTGAAATATGCCAAATGTAAGGAGAGGGTGCTGAATTAAGGGAAGGGTGAAATGCACAAAAATAATCACACAATAAGCAATTTCAAGAGAAAGCACATGACTAAACTAAGCCAAGAAGAAGACCATGGAGTGAATAGGTTTCATAGATAGTACTGTATTCACCCACAGCTGGCAGCATTCAGCAGTATCGGCATTCTATTCCAGTATTATTTTACTGCAATTACGTTTGATAAGATAAAATATTAACATGTTGGCATTTTTAAAATGTCTGAACCAAAAGAATAGATGTGTGCGTCATACAATCACCATTCTCTCATCTTACATGAGCTAATTCTTGTTACAGAAACACTAGCCGTAGAAGAGTCTTACCACATATAAAAAATTTACTACTAGAGGGAAATTAAGAGTCTTAAATATTTTTATTAGAAAACATGCTGAAGTTTAGTTAGTATCTATATAGGTTGGGTCTAATCAGAAGAAAGAAATCAGGAGAAGTTTAAAATCATTTTGATATAAACAATTATTGATTATGGTAAGAGAGTTACCACAAAGATAGAAAAAGAATCTAAAGAAGATTGATCCAAGATCTGAGGGAGAGTGCCCAAGGAAAGGTAAACTTCAAAAGATGATGCAAGCCTTGTTGAAGAAAATATGGTTGTAGCCAATTAGCTAACAATGAAGTGTGCTAAATTGCTAAGCCAGAGCTAGCCCACAGTTGCTAGATAAGCAGGAATAACCTTCTGGAGTACAGACAAATTAAAGCTGAAAGGATGGAGTTAGTGCATCACTGTGAATGTGAAGAGCAGTGCTGGGTTTATATCAGGAAAACTGGAGCAAATAAACCCCCAAGATGCAAATAAGCTGGGATGACAAGTTGCCCCTGAAAGGAAGCAGGGAGCAGTAGGGGGTTGGGCAGTAGGAAAATGAGTGTTGAGGAGGTAGGCAGATGGAGAGTGAAGGGTGAGAGTGGTAGAGAGGAGGGGAGAACTCCTGTGGTTGCTACTGGAACCAGGAGCTATAGAATGTTCCCCTACAGGAACCTAGTACACTTCTTGTGTGTAATATGGGTTGGGGGTTCTAGGCTGGCTGCTAGAGAGGAAGGTTGGGCCACCAGATGACCAACCCACTGGGGCCCCAAACATAGTGCATGTGGAACTGAGGGGAGGGTGCAGGGAGCAGGGGTCTTGGGCAAGACACTAGTCCATACCATCTAGGACTCTGGGCTGTGTTGCTGCTGCTCAAGTCAACAGCCACAAAAAGCACTCAACAACCTAACACTGGAGAAAGCTGACCCCTATAAGCACCTAGCACTGGAGATACTGTGTAGGCCAAGCAGGGGATAAAAAACACATTCTCCAGGAGTCTGGTGAGCAAGCCACTCTAGAAGCAGAAAGAAAATCCCTTTCTCCTCTAATGCCCCTTAAGATTTTTCTGGTAGGCTAAAAAGTAATATTTATGAGACCAAACTCCTTTTAAAAAGTCTGAATTTGGAACTGAATGGTAATAAATCAAAGACCATCAGAGTATTAATCTTGGGAAGCTAGAAAAAGATAAATAAATCCCAAGAGCATTGAAGGAAGAAAATAATGAAGAAAGAAGGCAAATTCAAAGAAATGAAAAACACAATAAAAGAATCAATAAACTCAAAACACTGGTTTTTGAAAAGATAAAAAAAACTAAGTTCTGTCAATATTTATCAAGAAAAAAATACTGAAGACTGGTAAAAAAAAAGAGTTAGGATAGATAAGGAGTATAAAGGTAGAATTACAGCAAAGACATACAAATAAAATATTATAAATAAATTTGGGAGAGGGAGGAGGGAATGGGTATATTCACACCTGATGCATGTAGTGTGCATCATCTGGGGGACGGACATGCTTCAGGCTCTGACTCAGGTGGGACAAAGGCAGTATCGGTAACCTAAACATTTGTAGTCCCGTAATATGCTGAAATAAAAAAAATTAAAAATACACTTGAAAACTTAAAGAAATTATTTTCTAGGAAAATATAACTTACCAAAATGAAAAAGGAAGAAAAAAATTTCAAAAACCACCTATTATGATTAAAGAAATTGACTCAGTAATAAAAATGTACCTTCCAACTATAAAACACAAAGAAAAATAGCAAAAGGACAAGTCCAAGTAGTTCTATTAACAAGTTATACCAAACTTTCAAAAAAGAAGAAGAAAGAAAGAAAACACCTCTGATAATTTTATAAAACTAATGTAAGTTTGAGTCAACATCAGAAAAGAACAGTATGAGAAACAGTTATAAGCCAATTTCACTTAGATATAGAATGAGGCTGGACCACAAAGGTCTGATCCAAATTGAAAGACTGCCAAGAATGATGGCTGAAATCTAATTCATGGTGACCTTCATTTCAGTTTTATGTTAAACTAGTAAACAACTAAAACACAAAATATATGAAATAAACACACACTGACAGAGTGGACACAGCTCCCCAGCTCCTGCTTAGTTTCTCAAAGAGATGCTTCTTAAGTTTTGTCTTCAATGCAAAAAGGGCAGAGTGAGAAACACATCTCTGAGGAGCCCAAGTCACTAGATTATATTTATGCATTAGGAAAGGAAAGAGGTCATATAAGCATTGGAGGTTCTATCTACTAGTACATAAAGCAATTTTTTGCTACACTACAATGACACAATTTTGTATCATTACTACTTTGTGTTTCTTCATGCATTTTTTGACACACAGTAAGGCTTGACCATAGCCTACTATAAATATACAAAAACCTAAAAATGTGTATCTGCAAATTGAAATCTGTAAAGCATTTAAAAAATAAATCATGTTCCAGGTTGGGTATATGGTAAGAGTTTAAGTATGATGTAATATTAAAAGCCCTAGTAATGTGAAACATAAGATTAAGAGAGTAAAGAAGAAAGAGCATAATTCTGGTACAAGCAGAAGAAAATCATTCTCTAACATCAACTTCAATTTAAGACTCAAAAAAAAAATCCTTAGCAAACTAGAAATAGAAAAGAATTTTCTTAATTCAAACTTGCTGAATTATGCAGACATTATGGGTTGGTTATTCTAATACATACTTCCAACTCTTTTCCCAATGCTTTCTTTCATTTTATAACTAAAAAGCTTAATGCTCACTTTCCCAAACTTTTGAAATAGTGCTGCCCTGGGTAACTGATTTTGCAGCAGTCATTTTGGAAACATAAAGTAAAGGTCTACATGTCTATATCTAGGTCTATTTTACATGAGAAAAGCAAACTTCTATGTGTTTGAGACACTAGACTCTTGTTACACTTTCTGTTACTTGTAAGAGAACAATTCATAAAAACTGCAGATTATCTGACAAAGACCTACAATGATTTCTATCATTAATGTTGAATTTCTAGCAACATTCCCTTTAAAAATTAAGGTCAAAGAAAGAATGTCTATCATTACTGCTCCTATTTATCACAATCTGAGTGGTCTTGTCAGTCTAGGGTGACAAGGACAAAAACTAAAGTCTATGAGATTTTAAAGAAAAAAACTTCAACTATAGTTATCACAGAAAAAATTACAACATTCATAAAATATTGAAGAGATATACCGGTGAATTATTATAATGAATAAGCAGATTTCAGCAAAGATTTTGGATAGAAGATTAATATGCAAAGCTCAATTGAATTTATATACTCCAGCAACAGTAAAATATGATTTCTTAGAAGTAACAATAAGACCTCTGTTTCTAACTATGATCAAGTAACAGACCCTAGAGTTAACTGGAACAACTAGAAAACACCTGTTTTCAGATATTGGAAAATATACAGTATAAAACTATGAGTCCCCAAAATAGGAAATGAGAGAAATGAGCCCTACAAGAACCAGTGCTCTCCCCCTGAAGACACCGTCTGGATTATGGTGAAATGAGGAAGATCACAAGCAGAGCATGGTGGTCTCACTGACTGAAGAGAAAAATGTTTCAGTTCAGGGAGTCTAACATAGATAAAAGTTAGAAAGCAGAGTTCCAGAAATAAAGAAATTATTCAACAACAACAAAAAAAGAGCTTCAGAAATCTGCACATGAGTCCTTTGAGTTTGTTGCTACATATTAAACTGTACACACATACAAAAAAAACTGCATGAGGCCACCATACAATGACTAAAGTTATGGAAACTATATAATTCCAAGAGGTCACACAGGAAATGGAGTCATTAAAATCTGACCAACGTGGGTGGACATTTCTCAATAATCACCAGAACCATCATTAGAGACCCCAGAGAGCCACAATTTAGTGTTAACAGTAAAACTAAATTATCCCTAAAGCCTAGTCAATATACACCTATCAACATTTAAAAAGAAGCCTTGAAAATATCATACTAATCCATAATAATTAATCTGTCTTCCAGAAAAAGTCCAAAATCTTTAAAGAAAAATTATAACATCCAAGCACTCACTCAACAGCATAAAATCACAATGTCCAGCAGCCAATCAAAATAACTAGAAAGGCCAACAAGCAAGAAATTGTGATTCATAAGCAAAACAATCAGTTCCATAAATTCTCAGTAAACTAAGATTAGAAAGTAATTTCTTCAACCTGATAATGAACATTTATAAAATACTACAACTTATATCTATTTCACATTGACAAATTGAATGCTTCCCTCAAGCTACAGAATAAGAAAAGGATATCAGTCCTCACTGCTTTATTCAAAAGTGAATGAAAAGACATGTATTTTGAAGGGAAGAGATGAATTTGTGTTTATTTGCAGTTGACATGATAATGTATGTAGTAAATTCCGGTGAATCTTTTTAAAAATTAGTCAAAATTATAACTGAGTTTAGCAAAGTTACAGGATATAAAGTCAATATAGAAATATCAATTGCCCTATATTCTAACAAAAACCATTGGAACTTGAAATTTGAAACATATCATTTATAGCCGGGCGCGGTGGCTCATACCTGTAATCCCAGCACTCTGGGAGGCCGAGGCGGGCGGATTGCTCAAGGTCAGGAGTTCGAAACCAGCCTGAGCAAGAGCGAGACCCTGTCTCTACCAATAATAGAGACAATTGGCCAACTAAATATATATAGAAAAAATTAGCCGGGCATGGTGGCACATGCCTGTAGTCCCAGATACTCGGGAGGCTGAGGCAGAAGGATCACTTGAGCCCAGGAGTTTGAGGTTGCTGTGAGCTAGGCTGACGCCATGGCACTCTAGCCCGGGCAACAGAGTGAGGCTCTGTCTAAAAAAAAAAAAAAAAAAAGGAAAAAAACTCAAAATTTGCAAAAGGATATAAAGTGGGTCATAAAAGTAATGCATCCAAATTCTATAGGCCAAAGGTAACTTTGCTAATGATTTCTTGTATGTACATATGCAGGTACACATCATGATCCAGTAAAAATAAAACTGCTTCCACTTTTATTTTCAATTTATTTATTTTTGTAATTTTATGTACTATTTAATTTTAAATATGAGGATAGATATTTAATTAAAATTATATAATTTTTTTTGTTTCTTAATTTTTAGCCTTTTACTTCATGTTGTATTGGTTCAGCTGGACAAAGAACCACCACTCCTCCACCATCCCAAATCCCAGATCCACCTTTTTCTTCTCCCATTACCCCTCATCGGACATCATTTGGTGGAATTCTTTCATCAGCCCCCTGGGGAGGAACAATTGAAAAGTCAAAATTGATTACCAAATTGATATCAGCTGGAACCCAAGACAGTGAATGGGGATGTCCCACATCTCTGGAGGGTCAGCTAGGGTCTGTTATCATCTTCTATGAAGCACTACAGCCTTCTCAGGTGAAGGCATTATATTTAGCAGGTGAGCATGTACAGTCATAATGCTTAATTAAATTTAGACTTTTTTCTGTTGTCTAAATGTATTCAGGAGAATATATTTGATCTAAAGAGTGTATTTATTTTAATTGAAGCTGAAAGAGAAGAAATAGCCCACCACATATCATACTTTTTTTGGTATGCATAAATAAAGCAAACCCTCAGAAAATAACTTTAAAAGTCATCCATAGTACTGCCTCTATTAGTCTGCTGTGGCTGCCATAACAAAATACCACAGACTGGGTAGCTTTAACAACAGCAGTTTATTTTCTCACAGTCTGGAAGCTAGAAGTTCAAGATCAAGGTGCCATCAGAATTGATTTCTAGTGAGGTTTCTATTCCTGACTTACAGGTCGCTGCCTTCTTGCTGTGTCTTCACATGATCTTTTCTCTGTGTGCACATGAACAGAGAAAGAGATTTCTGGTATCTCTTCTTATAAGGGGCCCTATCAGACTAGGGCCCCACCCTTATGATTTCATTTAACCTTAGTTACATCCTTAAAGGCCTCATTTCAAATATGGTCATGTTATGGCTTTAACATAAGAATTTTAGGGGAACACAGTTTGGTCCATAACACTGCCAGTACTTTTGACAGATTTTAATGAATTGAAGCAAAACGTATGCCTATCTCCATAAGAAATTATATAACTGATTCCAAAATCATGAGTCTTATTCCAAAACTTACCATTTTTACAATTGATATATTAATATATCTGAAGAATCCATAAAGGCAGTAGAATTAGGAGACCTTGGATAAGT
>CAUYRT010008620.1:0-27585 GCA_963574885.1 Lepilemur ruficaudatus | reverse complement strand
CCTAGATATTTAATTTTCTTTGGGGCTATCGTAAAAGGTATTGTGTTTTCTTTTTATATATTTTTAAAGCTTCTATGAAGAAATAATGGTTTTTAGAACAAAAGAGAAAGGCTAATAGAGAAACAAGTGAGACGAGGTGGTGAGTCAGAACTATAGTGCACAAGAACAGAGTCCAGGGAGGCAGGGGTGATAAAGTGGTCACTTCCACAAATAGTCACAAAGTTGTATCACATGGAATACCTCCATGAATGAAGAGGGCATTGATAAGGACCCAGCTGTTTGAAATGAGCAACCATTGTGTTCCAAGCTGTGCATTGATAGTTTGACATTTGCATCTCATTTTCCAGGAACTGAGACCCTTAGAGCTGGACCCTTAAGGTTATAATTTAAGATTCTTCCACAAAGAGGAATTATTTTGGATATTGTGACATAATAATGCTAGGACAAAATATACTAAGAAAAATTTGATGGTAGTGATAGCTCCCTCACTCCAAGTTCTTACCCCTTAAGATAATGCTAAGGTCTCCTGGGTCAGTATCCATTTGCATTCCTACAGGGCATACCTGGGGAGGGCTTGAGCCTGCTAGAAATAGGCAGAACAAGAGGAGAGTGGTTTTATTCCCCTCTGGGTAATTGCCAGCTGGCCTTCCTCTAATTAGAGAAGTGGGATTATATCTGAGGATCTGATTTGAGAATTATTTTTGCTTAGTTGCTATGTGATACTCAACAGGTCACTTAGCCTTTCTACTTCTTAATTTCTTTCACAGTAAAATAGGATGGTAATCTCCACTTCTTAGGGTTATTGTGGGGACCACAGGAAGACACCTATGTAAAAGGCTGCCTGGCAGATGACGTAAAGTGCACATTTTTGTTTTTTGCTTTCTTTGTTTTGGGGGCATTTGGTACCTTCTTATTCTTTGATCAAAATGAAAGCTTTCACATAGGAAATCAATTTTGTTATGGGATTTGAGCTTCAAAATTTTGTCCAAAAATAATGATTATATACTCCATGATGTGGTATGCATAACAAATAGGAGAATTTAAAATGTAGCCTATAAGGCTGTTAAAATCATTACTTGTTCAACATGGACTGAAGATCAGCAAAGAGCTCAGGTTTGATGAAGAGCATAACATTGGGCAAATTCCTGGATAAAAGACTTCAAATCTAATTAGCCATCAGGATTCCATAACTGTTTATGCAAAAATCATAGGACTGGAAAGAATTTCAAATTAAATGCAAATATGATTTTGGGGAATAAAAGCTCTTAACTTCCTTGTTCACTCTAACCTCTTGCATTGATTCAAAATGTCATTGAAATATTAAAAAAAAATTAACCACTTTAGTGTGACAAGTTGTCTGCAACTAGATGGTTGACTGGATATAAAACATTATACCCCTTTAGCTATTAAAGCTGTCCTTGAAAAAGAATATCTCTCAATTTCCTTCAAGATCACTTGTGCTTCAATGAATAGCCTTCAATGAGTTATACCTCTTTGCTTTTGGTAATGTCATTTCATCAGCATGGTTTTTTGCCCTTGACCTACAAGAGATACAAGTGGGAGGTTCCTAAATGTCATTGCAGCATTTTCAGCTGAATGTAAGTAAGATTTTCTGATCATCAGAGCTGACTACAAATGGAACAAGCTGTAAGAGTGTTACTGTTCTGCAGGTACTCAAATACAGGCTCTAGATATGGTAGTTACCATGTTGACTCAGTTGCCTCAAGATGTTCTGGCTCTAGGAAACCAAAGAGGAAGGGGAGAGTTGAGGCATGCATTAAATTGAAGAAAGGATTGGGTTATAGGACACCTTTCTACAAACTTGCAAATAAGCACAACTGTCTACTGATGTTAAGCTAGAGAATAGCAGAACTCATTAAACAGCTTTAGTTCCTTTTTTTTCCACTATAGGTCTTCATATACCTTGAAAACCACATTCACAAACTGAATTTGTACCTTGCACTAAGACTTACTTGTTTTCTGACCTAGGACAAGTTAGTAACTACTCTAAACCTCCTTATCTGTAAAATGGGGTTATGAATAATATGCTTGCCTTATAAGATTATTATGGGGATTCATTCAAGCAATCCTGGAGAGCTTAGCTCTGCCCAGCTCACAGGAAGCATTCAAAGTATAAGGTGTTTGTTAAAGAGAAAAAAGAGTATCTTATAAGGGGATTTTCCCAGACCTTAAGACTATTAGTCTCTCTGAAAATTATTACCTTTTTCAAACTGTATAAAAATCCTTTTCTGAAACCCTAAGCATAGGTTGAGTACTAGGACGAGACTCATAGGATATCTTTTTTTTTTCTTTTTTTTACCCTCAGACTCCATTCTAAATATTTCATAGTATTCACTTGGGGTAAATCTTTCAATATTTTCTTCTCCCAAAATATTGGTAGCCTGGCTGTCCTAGGTAAGCATTGGATAGGATGAGGAGCCAGTGTGACAGAGTAGAAAGCCCTCTGACCTTAGCGCCAGTGCACACAGCTTACGTTCTAGCTTCAGTGCTTGTTAGCCTTGTAAGCAACCTCCCGCCAAGAGGCAAGGTCCTTAACCTCTCTGAGCCTCAGTATCCACAACTGTAAAATAAAGATAATATAATATCTTTTTCAGAGAACTGGAAGGCAGGTGTAACGAGTTACTTCACGTTCTGTCATGGGTACTGGGCAGCCAGCAAACAGTCTTTCTGAAGGTTGCGATTTTCACTTTTCAACTTATGCCTGTGTGATTAAATCCAGCCTGACAGTCTTTTGTTCCCCACCCCCAAACAGCAGGAATATCTTCTGCCTTGTCTTTGTCCTAACACAAAATTGGACAAAAGTGTAAGATTTTTGGATTGCACCCAGACTGTGTCAGTACAAAGGCCCTAAATAAATGCTGTGGTTAGAAACAGTCTTGGCTCATCCACAAAGCCGTGACAAAAGTGAGTAGTTTCCCAAGGGCAAAGCAAATGATTTTGTGGCCGGCTTTATTTATGCAGGGAAGAACTTGGGAATTTTGTGCCAACAGCAAATGTACACATTTTGACGGCTATCTCTACCCTCTTTGTAGAGCCATTGTGGCACGATGTGCTAAACTAGAGAGAATTGGACTATTACTTTATTACATTTGGGGCATTCTAGCTTCAACCTCACCATTGCTTTTGATTTTTGCTTTCTGGACTTCTAAAATTTTTAGGGCTTAACCTACCACTTTGCCAGCACTGACCGATCACTGAACTCTCCATGCTGGGTTTTTATTTTCTTGGTTGTCCAGATGGGTTTGCTCTGTGTTGTGGAGAATGTGGTTAATTAAGGGCTTCAGGCAGAACCCACAAGTGCTTGTCAAGTTTTTCTTGCTGATTGGTTCATTGCTCTCCTTATCTCATTAGCCACATTTCTCCTCCAGTCTCAAGAATGAAACCCTCATAAAGGATTGACACTGGCTGACCTGTAGCCTGCAAACTGCTACCTTCTCGACTGCCTTTTGGTTTCTCTGGGAGGTAAAAAAGTTGTGACATTAACTCATATTCAAAAAAAAGCTCAAGTTTTTCTGAAAATAGATGTGAACAAATTAGGTGTCCTGGGAATTAGCCAAAGCTAAGTAATTAATAATCTTTTTTTTTCTGTGTGAATAAGGAAAATGTTTAATAAGTATTGCTAAAGTTCTCTAAACACAGTCCCTTCTTATTGAGCAGAATCATATAGTCCTTTCTTCCTAATTGGTGGTATCTGGACACTCAAAGACAAAAGTAGAAAACTGAACTATGAGTGCTGAGTGTAAGGAGCTTTCATTCAAACAAATGTTTGCCGAACACCTGGCAGATGCTAAATACTACACGCATCACGTAATTTACTCCTCATGAATAGAAAGGACTAGACAGAATTGCAGCAAGCCACAGGGACTAGTTTGCTTAATTGATTCCAATTGTGACCTGGTTCAGCTTCACACCTGGTGGAGCTCTAACACTGGTGTTCAAGTCCATCGAACAGGTTCATCTAGATGCAAAGTTATATACATTTACTCATGTGATGGGGTTGGTGCTGATCTAGAGAGGAAATCCTGCCATTCTGGGGTCATTCTAGTGACATCAGGCTAAGGC
The DNA here is from genome assembly GCA_963574885.1 of Lepilemur ruficaudatus. Lineage (NCBI taxonomy): Eukaryota > Metazoa > Chordata > Mammalia > Primates > Lepilemuridae > Lepilemur > Lepilemur ruficaudatus. The sequence goes on along the minus strand of CAUYRT010008620.1, from coordinate 23,502 downwards.
ATAGATTGTTAGTGAACCTGTCCATCTTCACTCTGAAGTTTACAAGCTAGCAAAGTACAGAGACAAGGGAGGACATGTTGGTGAGAACACTGGAACAGGTGTTAACTTTGTCCCAAAGTTTATTTACAGAGAGCAGTGTGGTCTTTCAGCAAATATCTACCTTTTGGGGGTGGAGGCTAATTTACGTTTTTAACCATTGTAGGTTGGACCACAAAATACTATCAAACCCTTGGAACAATTTTTACCGTCCTATGAAGTGTGGAGTTTCAGCAAGATAGAATAAAAGAATGAGAGGTCTTTTAGATACAGTCATTGAATAGATCTTGGTAGGAAACTTTTAGATGTTTGTTTGAAATTAGGAAGCACTCAGGGACCGTATCAGGGAGTCACAATCCCTGGACACTTACTGGTTGCTGAAAAGAACCAGAGAGTAAACTGATCATTCGCCAGAAGGCTGATGACCAGGTATGTGGATTAAGCCTTTGCTTCTTTTTGAATTTTTCAAGAGAAGAAATTGATGGTGACTAAATACACAAACTTTGGGGCCAGACACCTGAGTATAAATTCTGGTTCTAACACTTACCAGCTGTGTGAACCCGGGCAGTCTGCTTAAACTCTCTGTAAACTGTTTTCTCATCTGCAAAAGGCAGTTTATAATTGGATCTATTTCAAAGGGTTGTTGTATTAAACGAGTAAGGAATGCTATGTAAAATTTGCTATTTTCTTCATCCCTATGATCTTTGTCTTTTGACACCTAAGTGTTTCCACTAAAAATTAAAACAAAGAGGAAGTAAACCTAAGTTTTAGGAGTTTTTGGAAGAAATTTTAGCAAAAGAACAGGTGAAACTACTGATCCAAAATTGGGTTGCTAGTTGTTTGACTTCATTTTCCTTCTAATATCAATATTCATGATTGATTATGCATTAATCACAGGGTCTTTTGCAGACAGACAATTCAATATGGCCAGCATTTGCTGACTGCCTACTGGATGTGCAGCTGGTCTTTACTGCAGTGGTTGGTGAGGTGAGAGGAGAGGGAGTTGGTGCTAAAGGCAAACTTTTAGTTACCTCTTCCATAGTTCTCCTTGGCATAACTATAAATATTCACCATGTGTTGTTCATTTAGCCAACATTTAAAGCACTATGCTACATGCTGAGAGAGACACAAAGATTTATAAGTCAGATCGGTCTTGTAGTTTATAATCAGAGTGGAAGGATAGTACATATGCCCTTAGAAAGTTAAATGAGGGCTTTGGAGTTTGACTGAATGACAAAATGAGAGCATAAAAGGCAAATCAGAGACTGGAAAGGGTTTAACAGATTGCCTTCCCCCACCCTGTCATTGATGACACAACGTTGCTGTGGTTAAGCACCAAATCAGTGGCTGAGAAAGATGGTAAGTGTGCATGGCTTATTGATGCATCAAAGCACAATTGCTATGAGTGACTGACTGAATTGAATACTGTCATTTGAGAAGGTTTCCTGGCAGAGGCAGAAATTAAACTGTGCCTTGAAGGACATGTAGGAATTGAAAAGGCAAAGAGAAAAGAAGGAAGGGCCGTCATGTATTTTTAGAGTCCTCAACTTAAATGGGGAATACATTTACAATAAGGTATTGTTTTTGTCATTTTTCCTTAGGCATGGTATCTTAAAAAGAGATATTTTGAGGCATTTATCAAGAATAGTTTGCTCCATGCTGTGTATAATTCTGGGCCAGATGAAGGCTGAGAGGAAACAATTGGGATTCATGAGGAAAACTAAAGAGGAGGCCGCAGGAAGATTTAACAGGATAGTGAGCAGAAAGCTGTTCATCACCACTGGAGACAAAACAGGGAAGATGAATGTTTTAGTCTGAGGGATTTAAATAAGTAAGGAAAAGCATTTTGACATCCCCACAACTCTCCCTTTAATCAAGTACTAAATCTTATCTATTTGCTCTTCTAATTATTTTTTTAATGCTCTCACCTGTCTCTATTGCCTTATCCCTAATTCAAGCCGCCTTCTCCTCTTGTCTAGCTGATCACAGACTTTGGCCATGTCACCATATTCATTCTTGTCCCATTTTCCCAAACCCCACACTCTGCCAACTGAGCGATCTTCTACAAGCAAATCGAGTCATGGCAGTTTTCTTCCTTGAAACCTTTCAGTAATTTACTTTTGTTCTTAGAATTAATATCAAATGTTTCAGCATGACCTACCTGGCTCTGTATCCTGGGTCCTGTCTCTTCTACAGCCTCCTTGCATGTCCCCATTACCTGCCTTCTTCATGTGCCAGCCAGATGACCATGCTGTCCCTCATTCAGGAACTTCTCATGAATGATTTCTTTTGGTAGCAACATGCCATCCTTTCCCCTCTTAACTGCTATACACTCAAAGATCAGTTTTTCAAAAGAGATTTTCCTGGCCCCTTTGCCTATGTTTAATACTCCATTACAGGCCCTAGGGAGATATTGTTTTTATCTCACTTATAATTATTTGTTTAATGTCATCTTTTCAAGAGACACTTGGGGTACAACTGGCAAGTAAAATAAGTTGTGAAACTTACATTCTGGCAGTTGGAGAAAGACAATAAAGAAACCTAGTATAGACTATAAAGTATGTCAAATGTGAAGTGGCACAGATAAGAGAAAGAAGAAAGAGGGTAAAACATCAAGAATGCTAGATGAGGAAAGCAGTTTGCAATGTTAAAAAGAACAGCCATCATATCTCCATGCCGTATAAAATTAACTCAGGAAATAGTACAGAGTTAAATGTAAAAAGTTAAACTGTAAAGCTACAACCTGTATAGAGCCTGACATGCAGTGGAAGTCCTCAGTAAATGTTTGTCAAGAAGATTAATGAGCAAAATTGTCCTTGTTGTCACACTCATTCAAAATTCTAAGGTTGGTTTAGTCACAGAATGCACAGGGTACTTTCCTAATTGTGTAGCAGTGTGGGCAAACCACTGCTTAGCCCAGGTTGTCTGAATCCTTCTCGGAAATCTCCTGTGGTGAAAGGGAATTCCTCTCACTTCTTTTTCCTGTCCCCTGTGAGATCCCAATAGAGTCCAACAGAGCTAATTAATTACCCTGTCACGGGGACTTCCTGGCAGTGATTTCTGAGGGTACCAGAAAATGTAATGACAAAAATAAAACCCCTCTGTTCCAGAGAGTACATTTGGTACCTGAACTCATGGATTGCCTGCACATTCTCTCTCTCTCTCTCTCTCTCTCTCTCTCTCTCTCTCTCTCTCTCTCTCTCTCTCTCTCTCTCTCACACACACACACACACACACACACACACACACACACACACACACACACACACACACACGTAGTTTCTCTTCCTGTCTCCCCTTCTGAAACACAAACAGCTTGGCTCCTGGGCAGCTTAGCTTTAAATTGGAAAATGTAGTCTTGCTTGGCAGAACAGCAGTATCACAGCCTCCCCACTGCTCTGAACAGCTTGTGACATGCATCCCTGCAGGCCAGACCATAACAGGCTGTCTAATATCCTGGAACCACAACATCCAAAAGGACTTCCCTGTGCAGCTTCTTTAGACTTCTAGTCCAGGGGGCATTTCCTCTCTTCTGCACCAGTTTCTCACTCTTTTGCTTTTTGCTTCTTTTCTCTCTGCTTAATTAATGATCCCCATCTCTTGGATCATTAGAAACCACTGTGGCCCCGGAGAAGAGAACCAGAAGAGAATTCAAAGGGCAATGGAGAAGAACCAACGACAGGAGTTCTGAAAGGGCGCTTTGGTCCCTCTGACCTCAATAACATAACACATGTCCCTTCTAAGCCTCTGCAGAGAGCTCCAGATTCAAACAGTAGCTTCTACCAACCTCTCACCTCTGCTCATCTCAAATATACAAAAACTAGATTAAAATCAGGTCTGGAGTGGTTCTAATTACTTCTCACCTTAGATGGCAGTGGCCCCTAATAAGTCCCCCTAACTCCACTGGTCACCCCCTACTATCCTTTTTGCATTCTCTTAGTCCAAGTTAATGAAGGGACTCTAAAGTCCTTAGCTTGCATGCAACAGCCCACCCACTAGCTCCACTCTAGCTACGCCCAATGCTGCTTTCCTTCTTGTCTCCTACGTGCTGGCTGAACTCACCTAACCATAATCCCATACCATAGATATAATGAGATGCTCTGCTTCATGCTTTGCTCATTCCATTCCTTATGCCTAGAAATTCTTTTCCCTCCTACTGGGCCTCTTCATAACTTACTTGTCCTCATAGGCCCAGCTCAACTATCAACCATGGAAATAATTTCTATTTCCAATGAATTATCATTGTCTACATTATGTTTTAATAGATTCTGCATTCCATCTGCACTTGTTCTCTTGCTAGGTTGTAAGCTACCTGCTGTCAATGACTGCCTGACTCATATTTGCATTACTGGAAGCCTTAAACAGGGCCTTGCACCTAGTAGATACTTAGTGAAGCCTTATTGGATTCATATGTGAATAGATAAAAAGGAACCTTCTTCTCAATGCCTGTCTTCAAAATAGTTTAATAAAAGGCATTATGACACTAAGAATATCAGAACCTTTCTAAAACGTGGCCCATTTTAGAATAGACTTTAACATAGTCCAGATTCATCTTAAACTTTATCAGTGGACATTTTTCAGTGGAAGGGTCTGAGACACTGCAATAAAACAATTTTTTTTTTACCTTTAATATAGTCAGTCCAACATGGGGCATGATGACAACATGATAGGGGTTTAATTATAATTTTGTTGTTTATAATTGCAGTTACTTTTTTATATTTGGAATTTTATAACCATGGCAGGATGTAAAAGAATACAAATACTTCAGTATATTTAAGAATCATATTCATTACTTTTCTATTGAGAGCAATTACAACATATTCTCTGCCTATTTTTACACCAAACTTTAAGCTGAGCACAACTTTCCCTGGAACTTTCCTGGTGTCTCAGCCCTTCTGGGGTGTGTGCACATATGTGTGTACATGTGCTTGCCTGTGTCTCTCCCTCTCTTTCTCTCTCTGCTTCTGGTTCTTACTTCAGTGCTTTAAGGTTTCAGTTTAACTGAGTATCAAAACCTCATTTCCTTCCAGCCTTTGATTTTATTGAAGGAAACATTAACTCACTGCTTTATAATTAAGAACATCTCTTTGTGCCTTTCTACTTTTTGAAGCTAGTTTTTTTCCTAGTGGAGAACTAGAAGTAAACAGTAACAACAATTTTAAAGAGAAATTAGGGCACTGCCCTGCTTGCCTGGGATTGTGGTTTCCTGTTTAGCAGTTTTCCTGTTGGTGGATCATAAGATGATCCAGGGTACCCGCTTCCCATCTGTCATTTTGACATCATCATGCTCTCTGCTTGCTTCTCTGCCGCTTCCGGTCACCCACTGAGTTTTGTGGTTGGCATCATCCGTGTGCTTATTGTTGTTTTCAAAAGACTGGTTTCTGACAGAGATGGCTTACTTTTAGATGGACTCAGATTTTTTTTAATCAAAAATTACACCTTTTAAAGAAGTAATCTAAAGTGTTTTTTTTTTTTTTTTTTAATAATCAGAGAGGCCCAGAAGTAGAATTAAGTGGACTAGTCTTTCTTTTCAATTTTACATTTTGAAATGTGTTCTGGTTTACATTTTGATTTCTAGGACTTCTGAAGACTTCTTTTGTTGTTCTTTGAGTACAAGGCATACTAGTCTTAGCTCATTGGAGCAGGCAGGAAGGGTTGACTCAAGACCTAGATTAAGGCCATATTGTTGAGTTCAGGCAAGACAGAGAGAGGATTGACCCAAGACCTAAGATTGAGTCAGGAGCTAAGAAACTGAACCAGAGCAAATGTGGAATCAAACAGTGGAGCTGAGTAGCTGAGTCACATTGTTTATGTCAACATTTACTGTGTACCTATTATGTGCCAAGCACTGCATAAGGTGCCAAGCACTGTATAGGGAGGGCTTAGCAAGGCAAACATGGTCCTGGCCTCATGGAGCAAAGCTGACTATCCAGAAAAGAAAAGATATGAAGCAGTTACATAATAAATACCATGAAGGGGTATGATGAAAGTATGTAATGGAGACCTGAACCAGTCTGGGAGGGCAATAAAACTTTCCCATTGAAAATGGCATTTTATTGCAGATCTGAAAGATAGGCAGGCATTTCTTAGGCAAATATACAGGAGGGAAGAGTGCTCTAGGCAGTGGCAATGGGTTGTGAGAAAGAGCTGGCATATCGCAGAAACTGACAGAGTGGATGGAGTGCGGAAAGGCTGGTGGTGGGCATGGAGTGGGGAGTGTTGCAAAATGGGACTGGAGAGGATTGACAGAGTCAAGAGTTATAGCAAGCCCAGATATGAGCCAGGCAACCTGCTGCCTTCGGAGGCCCACTCATTTGTAAGGGGCCAGCAGTAGGAACCCTAGATGCCAAATAAAACTCCAGTGGCAACAGGCATTAGCTGTCTTACAGACTGTCCATTTGGGCATGGGACTGAAGTGTGAACCAGCCATACTCATAAGTTCAAAAGATTCATTTAGACAAATAGAGCAGCTGAGTCCTGGTCACTCATTTGAGATCCAGATGGACATCTAGGCTTGGGGAGAGACTGAAGTACTGTGCGAGTGATTCATCCGATTTAAGCAATAGGAACAAAGCCAAAGGACTGATCATATGGATGAGGACCATGTACTTTAAGAGCCCCGAGGGAACCTGGAATTATCCGTGGGTCTCAAAAGCCACTCAAGAACAATGTGCGGGCCTAGGTATGCTCACAGGCCCCCTGAATCTAAGTAGTTTGCAGAAAGTTGACTCAGTTCTAGGTTTCCCTGGATTATGGGTCTTGTGTTCTGTGTATCTTGCTGCCTTAGTCAGGGTTAGCTCAAGGGCTGGATGGCGGGTCTAGCTATGAGGAACTGGAGGGGAGAGACTGGAGAAAACGGGGATGCCAGTGCCGTCCTGTTATTATGTGTGGGTCTTCTCGTTGTCATCCTTCATGAGCTTTGAAACGCATTTCTGAAAGTGAATAAAGTATTTCCCTTGAAAAGCCAAGTAGTGTATTCTAAATCCCATGCCATCTATTGATGAAATTGATTTTACGCTCATTCACAACCTCATTTGATTTGTTCCTTTAATGTCTTTATTGCTTTAAAAAGTAGTTAAGTTTTTCCAGCATCGGGGAATTAAATGCAAACTGTGATTTTGGCCAGAGATCTGTACTGAATAGAAATGATCCAGAATACAGAGTAGTAGCTCAGTACCACGGAGGAAGTTAATGCGTACGTAATATGTGTTAAGGATGAGCTGCCTTTGGGGAGTGTGACTCATCCCGAGTGCTGGGGAATATGATGACATGCAACTCTCACAATGCATTTTTTTCTTTCCTTTTAATTTTCCCTTCTCTTCTCCAACTTCCCTCAACTCCAGTTAAGATTTGGAATCATCTAGAAATAAGCTCTAGTTTTTCTCTTTTTTAATTCTAGCCACAATCTCATTTCAACCTTAAAACCAACCTAATTTTGAAGAACTTCTGGGAAGTTTCACCATGTAAAATACTATAAAACTCACATCAGAGATGCCTTTGACATGACGGCGCCCATGGATCATGTTGTCACACATACTTGCTTCCAGGGTGTGCCCCAAAGTAGGGAAAAAGCACACCAATCAGTGACCCAAAGGCTAGAATTAATATCTTAAGAAGTTTTCCAAAAACGAAAGGAATCTCAATAAATATTCAGTATTCTGTAACAGACAAACTAAAGGCGGGAAAAAAGTACTACAAGGAGTACTTTTTAGTATCACTTGTGGTGCCTGGATGAGAAATGTTTTCATGCTAAAGTTATTATTCAAGCAAAACTTAAGTACCCTACCTGATACCTGGTGAGTTAGGTTTTCCACTTTGGTTGGTAGGAAGAGAAAGTATTCTTGGTCCTGTGTGAGTCCTGGTGATTATATGCTCCAATCCTCTTGGATGGTTTCTCTCTGGGCCCTGGGTAGATTCCACCCATGCATATGCTCATCAGCACTCTGCTGAAGACTCAAGGACCGTCTGCAAAACTCCTGAGCACTCTCTGTGCAGCGTTCTCCTCTCTGGAATCCTGCTTTGCAAATTCCAGTTGCTTTGGCCTTCCCATAGTCCCAGCTCTGTCTACCCAAATCAGGGAGACCACTGGCCATTTGTCTGAGTTCCCCTATCAATGCTGTGACCCAGAGACTCACTCCAAGCAGTAAACTAGGGCAATCCCAGGGTTCACCTCTGTTTATTCTTTCAGAGATCATTGCACTTCATTGCCTCATGTCCAAGGGCTTGAATACCATTGTCTCGTTTACTTTTATCTGTATTTCTTAGTTGTTTCAGGTGTGAAATCCAGTCCTGGTTACTTTATCTTGGCTGGAAGCAAAATCCCTCTAGGGCTATTTTAAGGTTTTTAAGCTTGTTTCCAATGTTTACTTCTTGAGGCTCTAATCCCTATGATAACAAGTCCATAAAGAGTAATCTGTATCTAACCATAAATTTTTATTTTGTGGCAAAGTGAAATGAAAAGATTTTAACTATTCTTTTGAAATTATTTTTCTGAATCACTAATTTAATTTATAATTATCTACAATTTCTCTGCAAAAGAATTTTTAGAACTAAAAATATCTCACCTATAAATCATTTTCATATTAATTGTTATGAACACTAAGTTTAATAGTTAATGAAGCTGTCAGAGTTTTACCATTTTAGGCATACTCTTACATATTTATTCATTTGGCTTTGCATATTTTTGGTGCCTTTTAAAAAATGTCTTATGTATTTTCTTGCGCTCTTAAATAGCTCACAGGCCCTAGGAATTGGGCCTATAGTACCTAATGGATAAAACAGCCCTGCTTTCTTCTGGAGTTCAGAGTGGTAGTAACTACCAGTTACAGTAGCTTTAATATCACCCCAGCCGTGGTCTCTGGGTTTGGGAAGCCCTTTGTTTCCCAAAACGCCAATAAGGTACCTTGACAATTTCTAGATTTCCCTTCTAGATTTCTAGATTAGGTAGTAGGCAGGAATAGGTTTGTTCCCGTGGCCAAAACTGTGGCCTTTATCCCAAGTGAAACAGAGTTTTCACAAACTCAAAAACTCTCATGTTCTAGGGATTCTGGCTCTCAATCATCCTAAATGAGTGGTTCTCCATCGGGGGTGGCTCTCATGCCCTCCTCTCCCTCCTTGAAGGGGACATTTGACAAAGTTTGGAGACACTTTTAGTTGTCACACTCAAGTGGTGGGGGGAGGATTGCTACTGTTGGAATCCTGTGGGTAGAGGCCAGGGATAGCGCTAAACTTCCAGCAGTGCTCAGGATAGCCTCTCACAGCAAAGAGTGATCTGGCCTGCAAGTTCAACAGCGACAGAGTGGAGAAACACCATCTGAAGTCAATGTGGGCTAAAGTACAGAATTCTTGGGCTTACTCATAAGGGTATAATTTTGGGGGGGGGTTGTTGCTGCTTCATTGATTTTTAGATTTTTAAATTCACGTCACCCTAACTTTCAAGGGAACCTTGAAAGTTTTTAGATGTTTTTAGAAAAATTAACTCAACATATACCCTATCTATAGAGAGAGCAAGCTCCAGCTTCCTTAAAATCAGAGATGCTGGGCTGCTGGGAATGACCACAGGTGGTGACTTTGACAACTGGCATTTTAACTCACATCAAGGCCAGAAAGGTCTCAGAGTGTCCTGGAGACCCTTTTCAAGGGCGTTGTTGTCCTTTGCAATTTCCTTCACTGATGGGCTGGATCCAACTTTGCATAGTTTAGAAAGGAAAGAGGTTTATCCCCCTCCTGCTGTCACCAGGCTCCATCACCATCCGTTTTCAGTATCACTAACACAGACACTTTGTAATCAGTAATTATTTTGTATTTGTCCTAATAGGAATTATTATACTTCTCCTAAACAAGAGGAAATTTTATAGAAAACTCAGCAGGAACACATGAGATGGCATTGATTCTTGCACTGGGATTCATATCCCAGTGAAGTCTGATTCATAATATACTTACCCACCTAGAAATGAAGAGCTTTATCTGAGTTAATCGGCAAGAAACAGCAGTGTCTATCAATATTCATCTTTTTTTCCCCTTGTATGTTGTTATCTGATCTGGTAACAACCAATCCTGTGTTTCTTATCCTTGAGTATTATGATTATGAGAGTTTGTGAGCTGCATGTATGAAAACAAATTTTGACATTAGCTCATTCTTGAACTTCATACATTTGACCTGGTATTGGTTTTAGAGTTTCACAAAATGTTAGGCTGATTCTTATCTTTGGAACCTTTGCTTTTGCTGGTCCCTTTAGCTGAAATGTTTCTCCCCCTGGTATGATAGGGGGGCACTTACTCTATTTTAATCAAAAAAGAAATTATAACATTTTCTTAGGCCCCTAAAAAATATTGTGGTCCCTAGGCACTGTGTCTAATGGATAAGACATCTCTGACCCCAGGAGTTAAAATTTATCACTTTTTTTTGTACCACTGTTATCCCTCTTACTTACTTTTATGTTAGTACCTATAACACATTGTTATACTTGTGTGTATATTTGTTTTTCTGCCTTCTGAGATATTTGCGTTAAGTGCAAAATAAAAACAATACATGGTTGTCAATTCAATTAATTGTATGTTCTACATATAGATTACTTTCTTATTGTAGAAAATATTCTTCCTAAATCCTAAAATAGAAGTGACAGATGTATTATGAGTACTATAACAGATAATATCCAATTTTAACTGGAAAAATTAGTTGCCTAAAACCTAAATGGTTTAAATAACATGATGGGTATGGACTTATAAAGCATATAAGATTGCATTTTATCAGAGAAAGTTTGAATTGACAAGTGAGAAGTTGGTGTCTCAAAAAGAGAAGGAAATGTATTTTAAAGTTTCATTCTGGAAAAGGGTAGGGAGGGACTTAGTAAAAATGGAAATAAATTAATGACATTAACATTAATTTATGACCTTTAACAAAAGTACAGTTGGCCATTTAAATAGACTAGAAATCCCTGTGTCACCTTTTATGCCATAATCCAAGTCCACAAGAACTGTTGGTAGGGATGACAGAGAAACAGAGCAAATGAAAAATAATAAATAACTATGAAGATCAGTATTGCTTTGGATAGAGAATAAAAATTGTAGTGGAAAAAAATTTTTATCTGATTTGAAAGTTTCATAAAAGCCTAAAATCTTCATTTCATTGCTTCTATTAAGAAGAACCAAAATTAACTGATCTCCTAAAACAAGAATATTTTCAGTTCAAAGCAGGACAGAGATGTTCTAATACAATATTAATGATAATCTGCTGTTGCTCCATTCTTGTAAATTAGGTGAATGTATTATCGCTTCAGTGTTTTTGTTTGGGTCACATACACTGCACTGAGGGAACCCAGTGAAACAGATCAGTGATGTATTAACCCAAAGTAGTTCATGATTGTGTAGTCAAGGGAGCAAGGGCACATAAAGATTAGGGAAGGATGTCAGGGATCAGTGCCTCAATACTAAACGTTAGCTCCAAAGGGACAGGCAAGAGCATAAGCAGATAAGCCTCTAGGTTGCAAACGAGGTTGCAAATTGGGTAGATTATGCACAAGTAGGGGAGATCCATGAAGGATGGGCAGTAACAAATGTTTTATAATAGAAACTGTGTTTCATGGCATGAGGGCAGTCTACCGGGCACTATATAGCACCAGCCAATTGGAATTCTATTCTCTACAGCTCTGTGCACAAGGTGCTCCCTACCTGGCCATTTTGACTCTAGACTATTCATGCCTGGTGTATATAATTTGCTTTTCATTGGAATGATTGTTAGTCTGACTCATGTGGGTTGTAGATCACTATTTTGCATTATTTGTACACAGCCTGCTTATCTAGAGGGTAGCTGATATTTTTACGTAAGTACCTAAGGGACTTCTCAATATATGGTTTTTACACCATACAACCTATTTCTGTTTCAGCCTGGACAGTTGTAGACGGTGCAGTCTTGCTACATGGTGTAAGAAATGGCTGTAGGAAACAATACTCAACGAAGTCATTCCATCATCCCGTGTTTTATATTTGTTGAGGTATGTGTATTTTTTTAAACCTTTATGGACAAAGTAAAATAATAGTAGCCGTTTTTATGCTGAGAACTTAGATTGTTTTATAAAATTATTTAATGTCATGATAGATAATTAAATTTTGATATCACAAATATTGGTGAAGAATTAACAAATGATGCAAAATGTTTCTTAAATAGGAAGCCATAGAGTAAAAAGGTCTCCGGACTTCATCTTTGGGGTATAAAAATTGTGTTTTATTATATTTCTTTTATTTTCAATGGTGATGTGAATGTATTAACTATGAAAGAGACTGAAGCATTTCAATTCAATTGTTTTTTAAAAATCAATATTCTGTTTCAGAAATTCAATAAACCAGGCATTTTACAGATGATGTTAGTTCATGGTCTTTTGCTTTGGAGCCCAAATAAAGGAAAATAATCTTAGAGTTGACCATCTCTACTGGGCATTTTTCTTTAGTGAGATATTGGGAGCTTGTGAAATATATGATTTCTTTTGGTCATGAATTATTTTGTTGCATAGCTCCAACTTCGTGCCAGAAAAGAGTTTTCTAGCATCTTTTTGGTTAAACCTTCTGGACCCTTTCCCAACTGTATCTCCCTCTCTCTGTTTGCTATAGAGGAGACAAAGACATGGAAATTTTAGGAAATTTAGAGTCATATTATATGATGCAAAAAAGCTACTCCCTAGGTTATCTCAAATTAAGATGTTTATTTGCCAGAGGTATTATAGTTTCTGCTTTCTAAGGAGATAGGGCAACTAATAGATTGTTTTTCATCATAAAGATGAGGTTTAAAATATGACAAGGTAAAGAATTGAAAACAAGTGTTCTGAGCTTCCTGTCTGGGTAATTGCCTGGGTAGTCTCCGCATCCCCAGGGTGAGCTGTAGCGTATTCTGTGTTGTGGCACCATTTTGCTTGAGTGTGGGAGAAACATGCATGCTGATCCATTTTATCACCCATGTAAAAACAGACATTGGGGTTAAACCACTAGTTAGTAAAAAATGTACTTTTAATATACGTGTTGTTTATATACAGCTTGTGAGTCATTTAGACAAACACTTTTATGATCTCCCTCTTGAAATAACTTTACCTGTCTGTATAGTCAGCTAATTTTGAGCATTGTGATTTTTGGTCAGATGTATATGGCTGATCCTTGAGTTTCACCTTAGAGACACATTGCATGATAGTTTAGATGAACACATGTTACTTAATGATTTATTTTCTGGTGGTATTTGTGAACCTGTTTGTATTGCAGAATCAAGTAGAGATGAGAGAGAAGTCTGGGCCAGAGATGTTAATATAAATCAAGGCACAAATGGGCTCAATCTAAGCTAAATCTCTAAAAGGGTTAACAAAGAATTCATCTCTCAATAATAAACACATATTCTTAATATTCTGCTTTTAATTTGCTAATGCCAAAGATAGCTCCATTCAGACAGTAACTATACATTATGTATATTGTGGGTTCTAGTTACTATTGTTCTTACTGAAATTGTGATGAAGGAAAAGGAGTCATTTTTCCTGCTGCTCATGTGGAAAGGGTAGAAGGTATAGTAGCACTACCTTTTGCAATACTTTCTTTCTCCTTTGTTATAAGAAAAATAAGTTTTTAAAGTAAGCTGGGGGAAATTGGGGGATAAGTCATCTGTCATGATCTTTATCCTCCCAGTGGCAATTTTATTTTAAATTTTCTTAAAAATCAAACAGGAACCAATCCTCAAAGTAAGAGGTTTAATTTATTGCTGGAAGCTGTAGTCTCTGAAGATTTTCAGCTCTCTAATGTGTGAATGATGAGCTTGGCTGGTGGAACAGCAACAAGAGAGATAAATTAGTTCTTCTGTAGCTTATCCCGACACAAACATAAATAGAAGTCTGAAAATCTGGGAGAGGAAAGATGGCTTATTCTCTTTTTTTGCTGTATTGTCATTCTTATGTTGCATGGGAGTTTAAGATACATCAGTGACTTCTCTCAGAAACAGGCAGGGGAAAAAAAAAAGAGGACATGTAGTAGAACACAATAGAAACCGACAGGGGTGGAGGTGAATCTCAAGTGGCTCTTGTGATTCTCATATATTTCGTTCATTAAATGCTTATTCTTTTCCTCCATTATTCCAGGCATCGTAACAGGGGGAGCAGAAAACTTGGCCAAAAATAACTTGGTTAAAATGTCAATTTGATCAATGAATATCTTTTCATTGTTGGTTTTTAATTATAAAAGAATTCAAGCACAGAAAATATAACAGACATCCGTGAACTCACTATCAAGACCAAATTTTAAAATCTTGCCATATTTGCTTCAAATATTTTTTTTCAAGGAAAATAAAATATTACAGATATGACTGAAATCCCACTTTCTTGAAACCAGTACTACTGTATATGTGAAGTTACAGACTTGTTTGCCCTATATGATTCCCATATGTTTTTGCATTTTTCCTGCATATGTATATATTCATAAATATTTAGGGAAATTGTGCATAAATCATACCATGATGAACCTTGCTTTTACAACTTGCCTTTTCATTCAACATTATGTTTTTTGAGACTTATCCAGATTGGCAGTTTTGTTCATTTTAGTTGTTTACAATTTACCCTGTTGTGCAGATACACCAACAGTTTGATTATTTTGTTTGTTTGCTTAATGTTTTTCTTTACTTTTACAAATATTTTTCAGAAAATATCCTTATTTCTGTCTCTGTGTACCTGTATGCCAGAACTCCCTTGAATTAACACCCAACAGTAGAATTGCTAGGGGATAATTACATTTTCTAATTGTTTGTTGCTGCATTACGTAAACATCCGTGATATCTGTACATCATGTTTTTTAAAGAAATTTTTTTAACTCAGTTTTATGAATGTTTTGTATATTCTTTAAATTTTTTTTCAGGCAATTGTGTTATTTGCAAGTAGTAACAGGCTTATTTCTTCTCTTCCAATTGGTATGCCTTAAATTTTTTTCTTGCCTTACTGCTTTGGTTAAGCCCTCCTGTGTAATATCAGATAAATGCAGTGGTAGAGAACATCTTTGCCTTGTTGCTGACTTTAAAGGAAATATTTCAGGTATTTTGCCATTAAATAATAAATGCATGTATACTTTTTTTTCCCATTCTGTGCTTTCCAGATTAGATTAATTTGTTTTAATCCTCCATTTTCTTCCTTTATTGGTTATAATTATAGATTATACTTTTATTTTAAAAATTATTAAATTTTAAATATATATACTTGACTCAACACAAACTGAGGTTAATCAATAGCTCTATGATTCTCTTAAACAATCAATGACTATTGTTAGGCAATTTTAAGAATGTGTCATTCTTAGTTTCTATATCTTCCTTAAATTTTTCACTATTTTTTTCAGTCAAGGCTTCTTTGAAGTTGCCTCACATTTGCATAAGTTTCTTTGTTTACTATTGCTTCTTTTAAACTCTCTCCTCCTTTAATTTCCTCATGAACTCTATCCTTTAGCAGTTCTTTCAGCAAAGGTCTAGTATATTGTAAACATTTTAAATATGTATTTTCAATTGTCTTTATATTGAAATTAACCTGGAATGGTGATCTAGCTTAATATTGAATATAGATTGAAGGGATTATTTTCTAGCCTCAGAACTTCCATTTTTATTTTTATTACATGTTTATTATATTTTATTTTTCATGACCTTTATTATTGCTATGAAAACTCTTCTTTTAGTACTGTTCTTAATAGGTGATTCACTTTTTCTCTCCAGTTGCTTTTAAATTTTTTCTTTGGTGCCCTGCAGTTTCACTGTACTATGTCTAAGTGTGAATTTATACAGGCTAGGACTTGTTTCGCATCTTTAATATCAAAAGTCATGTTTGTCACTAATTATGTAAAACTCTCAGCCATGATCACCCCTTCAAATATTCTCTCTTCTCTTTCTTCTGCAACATCTATTTGATATACGTTATATCATCTCATTCTTTCTATACCATATGCCCCATCTTGTTTTAATTTCCAGAAGTTCTATGTGTGTTTTTGAATATCTATTTTTACAGTGTCATTTCCCGTGCTTATGGTTTTATTTCTTTTGTCTTTAATCATACTAAATATTTTTATTTTATATTCTTTCAGATTGTTCTATTGTCTGAAATTATTGGCACTCTGATCCTCCTGTTTGTTGTGTCTGCTGTGTCTAGCTCATGGTGGATTGTTTCCTTATTTATTTTTGTACTTTTTTAAAGCTCAGTTTTAGCAGAACTTACAGAAATGCTTCTGTAAGATTCATGTGGGCCTTAAATTTTGAGAGTATCACTTTGGAGGGGGTTTGAGTGAATATTTCCCTTGGGCTTGGCTTCTATATTCAGAACCCCAACTTGCAGTCTCAGAAGTATACTTAAAGTTCATCTTCCTTGTAGTCTTCCTATGGCAGCAGGTAGATTTATATAGAATATTCTTTCTCTGGAGTGAAAAGCAAGCCTCCAGGAATCCTAGCTTTCCCATAGGAATCCCAGTTCTGACTCAAGTCCTCATGCCCTATCCCTGGGAACATTAAAGCCCAAACCCTTTTACTGCAACTCACAAGTACCCCTTTCTCTACCCCTGCCTAGGCCCACTGTGGCATCGTTCCATTCAGGCATCACTTTTACGTTTGGTACCCTTTTTGTTTCAGCTTACCTGTGAATTGGAAGGAAGGGAGGGAGACAGGGAGGAAGGCAGGTTAAACATTGTAGATGTTTGCAGTGGAATGTTGTCATGCCATTTTTGTTTCAGGAATGCATCCATTCATTCCACAAACACTTATTCAATAACTGTATTTTTTTCCCAAGGCATTATGTCTTTTGCCTTTTCTTGAATGCGTTACATAGTAACTATGCTTCTGCAACTTGGATCTCACTAAGTCCTCCATAGAGCCATGTTTGTTGGGCCATGCTTGAAATGTGCGTGGCAGATACAGGGTGGGAGTGAGAGCCACATGATGCCCGCAGTGAAGCACTGATGTGCATCTCCTTGCTGATTTTAATTGTACAAGCGCAGAGTTTTGACCGGGAGATGTTTTGTTTATTCGTGGCAGTTGGTGAGCAGAATAGATCCCAATCAGCCTTCACAATTCAAAGTTATTGGTGCCGTAGGGACTGACCTGGAAGGCTGAAACAGTGTGGTAGAGAAGGTGTCTGACAAAGCGGCATGCAGCATAAAAGGTCTCGTGGTGGTCACAAGTCAGGAGCAGCACTGTCCCCTCCCCACCCTTAATCCTGGAAGGTAACAGACCTAAATGAAAAGTTAAAATGTTCCTGGAGAGAGAACAGTTGGTAGATTAGGAGATCACATGTAGAAGATAATGGGCTGAAAGGGAGGAGATTAGCAGTGGAAAGAGAGCAGAGTGAATTGAGAAGTATGATATGTAATGGACAAGGAAGGTGGTTCTAGAAACCAACTCCTCGAATGTTAGACATTTGGGAAAATGTCTCTTTTGTACATCCAGCGTCAGCTAACCTTTAAAGGAACCTGTTGTCCTGGACAGAGCCTCTTAAACTAAGAGCCCTTGATAGGAGGATAATGATTTTAAGGGCCAGAATATAAACTTTTCTATACTATTCAGAAGGAAATACAGAATCACTAACATTTTAAGATGGTCCACAACAATATTTCTGACCAACAGCTTTTAGCTCTTCACTATTAGAGCAAGTGGAAAACAGCAAATGTTGAACTAGACAAAAACTAGAGAAGTCAAAGGGGATAGGAAAAGAAGTAAATTAACAAATTTTAAATGATTATGAGGACATCTACTTTCTCATCCTCACCTTTTTCTCCTTGAATTCAATAGTATTAGCTTTTTGGTTAGGACAAAGGTACTTAAATAGCTAAAAAATAAAAATAGTGATAAAATCAATCTCTCTGCATTTTTCGTTCTTAGTCTTTTTTCCTTTTTCCCTCCCTCCACCTTCCCTGCCTCCTCCTCTCCCATTCTATTTCTGAGACTCTCCCTCTCTTCCTGTTTTCTTCATTTTTCTTTTTCTTTTGTTCCCACTGTCATTTAGCAACACCTCTCATGCTTGTGGATTTTTTGTAAAGATTTCTCTGAGGGAAAACACACTCAAATTGGCAATTGAACATCTGAAAAATAAGAAGGAGAACTGTTCGTGGTATCTCGTGTCTCTCCACGACCGATACCAGATGTATTTTTCCAAAATGCTTAAGACTGGGTTGTTGTTTCTGACAAATCTTTCCGGATACCAGTGGATTCCTCTCAAGGCAATTTCACTGCATTCTCTATGAAATCATGAGTCAACTCTCTTTTAAATATATTTATGCTTAGCTTCTTCGACAGACAACATTAAGTACCCCGAATTTGGACATAATGAATTCAATTGTTGTTTGATGTGTACAGATGTGACAGTTTTATCATTTCCATGGTTGCTTGTACTTGCAATTTTTATTGCCTGTTTTTGACAACTCACTTTTCTCCGCTCGAACCTACCAGGTGATTGTTATAAATTGCAGCCTGAAGATAAATAATATCATGACGTTCAGCAAGAACTTGATGATTCCGAGTGTCTTTCTCTGGGGCCAGAAGTTAAGGGATTCCACATCATTACTTTTGGATACCGCCATTTCAATGCTTCCCTTGTTTTGTGTGCCTCAGGTTTCAGAAGAAGGTCTCTTGGTCTTGCTCTTTGCTGTTTATTTGCAGGCGCTTTGATTTAGCAGTATCGAATGCCTTGTTTCTGAGACTTAGATTGCAACTCTTAGATTTTTACATTTAAGTCAAATTGAGAACTTTACAGGAGAAAAGAGATTTTTTTGTTTTGTTTTGTTTTTTTAAACTGCTGGCTCTTGTTAAACAAAGTATCAAAATTTTACCCATATATAACAGAGTGGAAACAGAAAACAGTTGATATCAAAAGTACTGGGTTTGTGTTCTGGCTCTGCCATTTGTTGCTAGTATAAACCTGGGGAAGTTCTTTGAACCTCCATTTACTTCGTCTGTGAAATGGAAATAAAAGTAACTTCTTTATGGGAACTTTTGAGAAATAAATGAGATAATGTACATGAAAGTTCTTGCCAGGTAGTGCTTAATAAATGTTAATATGAAAATAATTAAAAATGAAAGCTTCTACTAGAACACTAGCTACTGAGTGAGGGACCCTGGGCAGTTTAATCCCTTGGTATGTGGCATTGCTGGGCTTGAATGTTTTTAGAATATGTATTGAGGTGTTACTGGATAAGGTTTCAAATAAACAAATGAAAAATTTGTGAGTCTTTTAAATGGCAATGACAAATACAAATATAAAGTACTTTTGAATGCACTTTCTCATTTAAACGTCATTTGACTAGTGTTTGCGATATTGGAACAAAAGGACAATACTGATATTCAGGTATATATTTTTCAAGGTATCGAAATTCTAGTGTTAATTTTTAAAATGAGATATGGTTTCATCACCCTTTATGCTTTCTTCAGACACTCTTCCACCTGAGTGAGGGGGATCCTCTGTTCTTCAGCACTGAGACTCTCTCCAATTTGGATATTTTAGGATCAAGGTCCTAGATAAACCAAGTTACCATAAGAGGAAGAGAAATTAGGACTAAGTAAGTGGATCTGGCCCTGGAGGACAAGAAATCAGGAGGGGAGGAAATATGGCTCTGAGGGAAATCAGGTGATTAGGCTTTAAAGAAAGAACTGAGAATTGACCTGGAAACCTCCTATTCCCCATCTGTCTTCCCCCTACCACACTCTTTGCCTATTTTCCTTCCTCTCCTCAATATACCCTTTCAAACAGAATAAAGATCAGCCAGGAGCAATGGGTCACACCTATAATCCCAGCATTTTGGGAGGCCAAGGCAAGAGGATTGCTTGAGGCCAGGAATTTGAGACTAGCCTGGGCAACATAGCAAGACTGTTTCTAAAAAAAAAACCAAAAATTAAAAATTAGCTGGGCATGGTAGCATGCACCTATAGTTGTAGTCCCAGCTACTCAGGAGGCTGAGGTGGAAGGATCATTTAAGCCCAGCAGTGGAGGTTGCAATGAGCTATGATCACACCACTGTACTCAAGCCTGGGCAATAGAGAGAGACCCTGTTTCTAAAAAGAAAGAAATAAATGAAGACTCAATCTGTCTCTAAGGGAAAATACAAATCTCTAATAAGTATAAGAAAAGATATGCAAACTCATTAGCAATCTAGAAAATGGTAATGATAATAACCATAAAATGCCATGGAAGGATTTTAAATGGGGAAGGGATGAAGTCAGAAAGAGAGCACCTTTGCTCTTGTTTGTCAACATTTTAATGAAATAAATAACTCTCTGTATACATCTCAAGATACAAGTTATTCAGATTTCAGATTTTTAAAAATCCCCAAATAAAGGCATTACATCATTGAATACACTATATTTGACATTTATATAGTATTCTGTTATAAAACTGGGGGACTGAAAACATCTGTAAGATAATATGGCCCCTATGCAATAGAAATTTGTCTTCACTTTTTAAATTTCAAAAACTGAGGCACAGAGAAGTTAATTGATTTGCTTAAGGCTACACAGCCAATAGATGTTAAAGTTGAGATTTTAATTTAACATGTAAATCTTATGTTTCTTCCACTGCATATATGTAGGCAATATAATTGGTCTCAGAGTCACACTGAAGAAATCGACTTACTCCACTGAAGAACTGAGTAAGGAAGTCCTTTCTGGTATGTTCCGAGGGCAGAATTCAGACATACAGAAGTGTTGAAATGGGAACTTTCATGTCTATAATCTGTCCCCCTTTAGGAGCTTAAAGAATATTATTACATTTTCATATACGTAAATCTCAACTGTCTAGAACTCTTTGGGAATTAGGGTCATTTTGTGATGGAGGTTTAGGTTAACTGGCAATAATCAGAAAACCCTTTTGACTCACATAATTGTTACTCAGTAACATTCTTTTAAAATGTATTTTGAGTGATCTCAAGCATACTCTACATAATAGAAAATGATTTGATAATCGCTGAAGTACTTACAACTCAGCTGCATAAAATCTTAACATTTTGACATTATTTGGTTCAGATTTAAAATAAAATAATAATAAAACAACTCATACAGTTGAAGCTCCCATGTGCTCTTCCATACAGGATCTCATCTTCTTCTTTGCCTCTCCAGTGGTAACCACTAAACTGAATTTGGTGCACATAATTTTCTAAGATTTGATCAATTTTCTAAAATGCACTAACTTATTTTGTGCCTTAAATTCAAAATGCTGAACACAATTACATTTCTTCTTTTAATGATAAGGTATTGAGCATGGGTTGTGATTGCATGCTACTATTGCTGTAGATGTACAGGAGATTGGACCAAATACATTTATTGATTGACTCAGGCTCTGTCTTCTAAATTGGCATTTTAAAATAATCCCTGCTAAAACTGTCTCTGACAGTGAGCATGGGATAAGTTGTGCCATGATATCAGACTGTGCCTAAATCTCAGTGGCTTAACACAATACAAGCTGATTTCTCACACTGTGAGACCCATGCATATTGGTGGGAGGCCTCTGTTCATCACAGTTACTCAGGGACTCAGCCTGTTGGAACCTACATCTCAGTAAGTTTCCACGGTGACTTTGGTAAAGGGAAGCAAACATGATGATTCACAACAGAAGCTTTTAAAGCTTCATATTTAATTGATGGAGATCGCTTCCGCTCACATTTGATTAGCCAAAGCAACAAAAATTTGGCCGTGTCCCACCCCAATGGAAGTAGGGAACTACATCCTACAAGTATATCAAAGATACAAGTGTATCTTCGCAGCCTAAATAACCACCACAGCACCCTCATGATTTATCTCTCTTCCTACTAAAAATTAAGTCCCAAATCATCCAGATAATAAAAGGTTTTACTAGGCATGTTCCAATTAATAAAAAAATGTTTGCTGAACTTTTTATTTATTAAATGATTTACATAGTATATGTCCCTGGTAGAAAGAGTTCCCTGTCACTGGAGGGTTCAGAGACCATGGTGTTTGCCCAGTGGTATCAGGCTGAAGAGGAGACTCTAGCGCTACATGAGTGACTGAATTAGGAGACCATTAACATTCCCTTATGACCCTGAATACCTGTCATTCCAAAGATGATAGTCCTAGTGAGAGCCATATATACCCAAGTGGCATTTCCCAGATTCCACCCTAGAATGCTTTCCTCAATCTGCCACTTACTTTATGTCACTTTCTAGACCACCTTGTTCTGATGCTATATTCTATTTGGTAACATACTGCCTGTCCATTTTCCTGAGAATTGGCATTATATTACCTTAAACCAAGCATTCTTCATAATGTTGAGTGGATACATAAATATTTTAATCCCCATGGAATTTTACATTCTTCCCCTTTCATAGTTATCTGGGCATAAGCCCAGATAACTATCCCAAGACAATGACAGACTCTGAAGTAAACATTTTACATGTCTCAAGAACTATAAAAGATAGCATTTTGTCTGATGCACTGTATTATTTTGCAGAGGTGGCAGGTGAATCCATTCTTTGCTTTGTGATACATTTTTCTCTCATAGGATTCATGCTTCCTTGAGCATGTGAATTAATCTAGGTTGTCATTGGTATGTATGGCTGGCCAAGCTCTTTGTATTTCTCTTGAATCTCAATTCCAAAATTACATGAAGCATAATTTCTAAGCCAATGCAACGCTATGATCATTTACTGTAAAAAAAAAAAAACCCTCACCTTCTAATCTGTCTCACAGACTGTATAACAAGACTTTATAGGAATGCTCACTTTTAAGAGGAGCAAGTATAAAATAGCAATCAGTAGGGAGAGCAGCTTGGCAATAGGTAGCAAAATGTCCAAGACTTGATATTCCCCCTTGACCCCAAAAGTACACTTCTGATAATCAATCTTATAGGAATAATCATGAATGTGATATATTTTGCTGTAAGATAATTTATCACAAAATTGTTAATAACAAAAAATAAAATTCCTATATTAAACTATAGGATATTTAAAAATTCTTGTCCATTCATACAGTGGAACACTATGCATTCATAAAAATTATGTTGCAGAAAAAGATTTAATCTCATGAGGAAGTATTCAAATGAGACAGTTTAGTGAATGAGGGAGGGACTGGGTTCAAAACAATATATAATCTAAGTTTCTTCGGCTTCACCTGCCTGTGACTATAGATGACAGTCACGGTATCAGTAAGAAGCAAAATGTCACGGTCTGTGGCTCAGACCTGCTCGCAGAGGATTCCAACAGCCCCACAGACTTTCTTAGTTAAGCCAGGGATTTCCACCTGTGCTTACGAAGCAGTCTCTTGGCTCTTGTTACCCGGAGAATTAGCTATCTTTTTCTTCTTCAATTCTAGTCATGCACATCCATTTCCTCAAGCAAAGAAACTGTGCAAAGATGCCTTATCCTGCCATTGCTAGCATTACTCACAGGAGGCATGCTAATACCTGGCCGCTAGGACTTTCTCTACACAGATGTGGGAAGAAGCTCTGCTCTCAAACTTGCTGCCTCACTGTCTTCTGAACATCA
>CAUYRT010008617.1:0-12577 GCA_963574885.1 Lepilemur ruficaudatus | reverse complement strand
GAGCAACAGAGTGAGACTCTGTTTCAAAAAAACATAGGTACATTCAAGTACATGAGGGATATTTTCATGCATGGTCTGGGTATCAGTGTCTTAGCAGGAAAACGCTGGCACACTCAAATTTGGATCATTACAGGAGGATTCATTTACAAATGAAAGTGGGATGCTTAATTTTATGTGTCAACTTTAGTGGGCTACAGGATGCCTAGATAGTTGGTAAAAAACGTTACTTCTGGATATGTCTGGCAGAATGTATCATGAAGAGAGTAGCATTCGAATCAGTACACTGAATAAAGAAGATATGCCCTCAGCAATGTGGCTGGGTTTCATCCAATCCACTGAGGGACCACATAGAACAAATAAGCAGAAGAAGGTTGAATTCTCTCTTCTTAAGTTGGGATGCTGTGACATCTGTCTTCTTGTGCCCTCCTTGTTTGAGAGCCTTCAAACTTGAGGCATACCAGTAACTCCCCCATTGCCTCCCAAGTTTTCAGGCTTTCAAACTCAGACCGAATTATACCACCAACTTTCCTGGTTTTCCAGCTTGCAAAAGACAGATGGTGGAAATTCTTGGCCTCTGTATGTGTGAGCCACTTTTCACAATAAATCTCTCTCTCTTTCTCCCCCCCCCATATATATGTATGTATGCGTGTGTGTATATATATGTATATGTATATCGTGTTTGTTCTGTTTCTCCAGAGAACCTGACTAATAACAGGATAGTTACTGGAACATAGAAAGAGAGTTGTGTAGAGAAATCATCTCATCTGACCTCTGGTCAAAGTAGACAGCTAGCCCGGTGAGAAGCCCTTGCAGGGAGAGAACCAGGGAATAAATAACATAACCTTTCCTCTCTCCTTCTCATCACCTGTCAGAACTTTGTATGGACTGAACCCAAAAGACAACCAAATGATGTGGGTGACTTTGAGTGCAGTTCACAGAGGTTAGTCTCTTGAGGTAGAAAGCAGGTTTAAAAAGAGCAGAGAGTGACTCTGGAGATACTGATAAAGTATATTTGGCACATTGTCTCAGAAAGTTTACCTTATATAACTGTGATGTCTGTACTTGGAGAAACATCAAAAGATAAAGAAAAAAATTAAGATATTGACTCCAAGAGAAATTGAAATTAACCTCATTATGAAAGATGCAGAGTAGAATAATCAGCTAATTCATTATTTAGAAAATGATGTAATTAAGAAAATTGATCATTTTAGTAACATTATAAGGAAAACAAGAATAGAAAAAAGAGACAAAAACAAAAGTTCAGGTAAAATTATATCTTGCATAAAAAAGGTAATGTTCAAAATATGAAGCAAATTAAAATATATAGGTCTTCAGAAATTGAGCATAAGCAAAAGAATCCTTTCAATCTTCACACTTTAACATTCTTTTTCAAGTGAAATAAATTTAACAACACAGGACTATAAATGTGTGGTTTCTCAACAGATCAATTTTATTACCTGATCTACACATTATAATATTTATATGATCATAATATGACAAACACTCTCATTTTCAGAATTAACTTATAGATAGAACAAAAATTTAGCAACATTACAGAGAAGAAATCAAATGCTATAACGCTATACATATACACACATTACAAAGCAATAATATCATTGACACAAGTTGGAAGGCAAAAGAGATAGTAGGAAGAAAGTGAATGTAAGGGTAGAAATTGCCTAATTTCCTATAATCTGAAGTCAAGAAAACTTGCTTTATTTTGTATTAAAAAATAGAATTAAGCCTACTGATAAATGCATCACCCTCTAACTTAAGAAAAATCTGGACAAACTAAAAATCAATGACTTGTATTAAACCCCCCAGAAAACTGAGGTCACAAGACAAATCATTACTCTGAAATCTGGAGAAAGGGCTGTATTCAGAGAGATAAAGTTGAGATTTGCTTAGATGGAAAAGAAGCCACATAAGCCATAAACTGCTAAGAATGTTTAAGTGGTAATTTTGATGAATTACTGGAGGCTGACAGTGGACTAGCCTGAGAATGAGAAAGTTTTAGTGGTCACAGTCTTATGTGGATACCACAATTTCATTGATTTAACTTCCAATGATCCCCCAACCAAGAAAAATTCCCTCGTGGCTATAGCAGAGGAAGGGGACAAGCAATCATTATAAAATACTGCCACAATCTTCTCCATAACAAAGTCTCACTCTCTAGGTAAAAACACTTTGCTAGGGCCTTATCCCAGCTGAGAGAAGGGAAGTCCTTCCACTCAAGTCTCCTCCAGTTTTTTTCTCTCACCAAAGGTTGAAAAATGTAGTTCGAAGGGCTCAGGTCAAGGAAATAGATTGGGAACACTGAAGATATGGATAGCAGTAGAGGATAGAGGTAACAGTAGTTATGCCACTCAAAAACACTAGTGAATGCCACAGCCCTAGGGCACAGGCCCACTGAAACACAGATCTAACCGGGAGATTATAGAATGCTACCCCTGCCCCACAGTTTAACTTCCAACAGGGCTCCAGTACGCTAACAGTGGATTATAGGCAGAAGAACTGTAAGATACAAACTCTAAGGAGGAATATTTGGGAAATAACAAAAGTCACTGGGAAACACAAAAACAAAATAAACAAGAAACAAAAAGAATCGAGCCATTTGGGGTATAGCAAAAATTAAACACAATTGAATTTCTAGTCAGCTTAACACAAAACCTCACACGAACAGTTTATTTACCTTGGTTCTTGTTACCTGAAACAATGTGTGTGACTTTCACTAAAAAATTATAAAGCATGCTAAACGATAGTAAATAACAGTCTGAAGAGATAAGTAAACATTGGAACAAGATTAAAATGGAACATAAATGTTGAAGTTCTCAGACAGTGAATTTAAAATAACTGTGATTAATGTGTTAAGAGTTCTAATGGAAGGAACAGTCAACTTGCAAGAATATATGAGTACTGCAAATGGAGAGATGACAAATTCTGAGAAATGGACTGGACACAGCCAAGATAAGAATTTGTGAGCTTGAAAAGATAAGTCAATAGAAACTTAGAAACTTCTCCAAATGACAAGCAAATATAAAAAAAAAGAATTAAAAAAGAACCAGAGCATCCAAAAACTGGGACAATATAAAAAAGTAAAGTATATGTATATTGCAATACCAAAAAGAGAAAAGAGGAGATAGTTGAAGTAATAATGGCCAATAACTTTCCCAAATTAATGAAAGACACCAAACCACAGATCAAGGAAGCTCAGTGGACACCAAACAAAATACATATCAAAAGCAAAAACAAACAACAACAAAAACTATACCTAGACATGTGATATTCAAAGGACAGAAAGGAAAACACAAAAAGAAAATCTTGAAAGAATCCAGAGAAACAGGGTGGGCACCTGGGACCTTTACCAATTGGGACCCTTACCAATAAGAACAAAGGTAAAAATTACAATAGATTTCTCATCAGAAAGCATGCAAATAGGAAGGGAGTGAGGTGAAACAAGCAATGTGTTCAGAAAAAACCCCACAAAACTAGAATTTCATAGCCAGAAAATTATCTTTTAAAAGTGAAGGATAAATAAAGATTTTCTCAGGCAAAAACAAAAACATCTAAGGAAATTTATAGTTCAGTAGACCTGTCCCGCAAGAAATGTTGAAAGAATTCTTTAGTGAGAAGGAAAATTATACGAGAACCAGAGAGGGAATAGTTGGGGAAGATTATTGTGTATAAGCAATATTTATCAAATTATTTATGAAAATCAGTTAACATATGGGGCTTTTTGGTCATGATAGATAGAGCCACTAGTGGGGAAAAAAAGTTCATACAGTTAAAAGAAAAGGGACAAGGAAAGATATATTATTATGCCAGGCTAATGCTAATCAAAAGAAAACTGTTTTAGTTTCAAACAAAGCCAACTTCAGAACATGAAAAATTATAAGATGCAATACACAAAAATAAAGGTATCAATTCTCTAGGAAGACAAAACAATCTTAAAAGTGTATGTACCTAGCAACAGAGCATTGTTCTGCCTCAAGTAAATGAGGCAAAACCTGAACTCACAGGAGAAATAGACAAAACTACTATTAGTTAGAGATTTTAACACTTCTTTGTCAGTAATTGGTAGATTGAGCAGGCAGAATATCTGTAAGAACATATATCTCTTGAGCACCTCTATAAATCAACATGATCTAAATGACATTTATAGAATACCTCATCTCATACAGCAGAGTACATATTTTTATCAAAATTGCATGAAATATTCACCAAGATAAAACAAATTTTGGGTCATAAAACCAACCTTAACATATATTTAAGAATTTAAATTATGGTATATGTGTGTTTAGATCAAACTAGGAATCAATACAGAAAAACATGTGATAAACACCCCAAATATTTGAAAATTAAACAGCACAGTTATAAAATATATATGGCTTAAAGAAGAAGTCTCAAGAGACTCAAAAGTTTCAAGAGAAATTTTTGAACTAAATTAATATAAAAATAAAATTTATTATAATTTGTGAATATAGCAAGAGCTTAGAGGGAAATTTCTAGCATTAAAAATATAAATCAGGCCAGGTAAGGTGGCTCGTGCCTGTAATCCCTACCCCTTGAGAAGCAAAGGCAGGAGAATCACTTGAGGCCAAGAGTTTGAGACCAGCCTGAGCAACATAGTAAGATTCCATCTCTAAAAAAAATGAAAAACAATTATCTGGGTGTGGTGGCATGCACCTGTAGTCTTGGCCACTCAGAAAGCTGAGGCAGAAAGATTGTTTGAACTCAGGAGTTTGAGGCTACAGTGAGCTATGATTGTGCAACTGCATTCTAGCCTGGGCCACAGAGCAAGATCCTGTTTCAAACAAAACAAAACAAGAAAAACATAAATCAGAAAGGAAAATCTCATTTCAGTAACTGATTTAAATAAATGATTGAATAAGTAAGACAAGGGGAAGAAAAATTCCAAATAATTTATATAATATTCCACCCTGAAGAAATTGGGAGATATTAATAGCTGCTCAGTTCTTAAATGTGGAATTCACAT
The DNA here is from genome assembly GCA_963574885.1 of Lepilemur ruficaudatus. Lineage (NCBI taxonomy): Eukaryota > Metazoa > Chordata > Mammalia > Primates > Lepilemuridae > Lepilemur > Lepilemur ruficaudatus. The sequence continues at coordinate 7,581 of CAUYRT010008617.1, read as the reverse complement.
AATAACTTCTTTCCAAAGAGTAGAGTATGAGATGAGGAAACAAAAGGGTAATGGGGTGCAATGGAGACACCTGACAAACACTAGTTCAGCAGCGTGATCAAGGTTAACGTCAATACTGATAAGTCACATCAGTAGTGTGTATCCTTGCTTGCTGTGGTGTGATGATGAAAAGGGCACTTTAGCTCTGGGGTTTTCATCCAGTAATCTATAACCTCATTCTACTTTTAAGAAATGTATCCAGAAAATCCAAATTGATTGACATTCTATATAATAGCTGGTCAATACCATTCAACATTGTCAAGGTCTTCATAAAAAAAAAAAAAAAGCAAAGTCTGAGAAACTGTCACTGCCAAAAGAAAAAAAGAAAGAGAAGCTTAAGAAAGCAGGACAGCTATTATGTGCTCATACATGGGATCCTTGGAAGAAAAGGACTTTATGTAAAAATGAAAGGAATGTGAATGTATGGACTTTGGACTTCAGTTAAGAATCATATATCATCAATACCAGTTCATCATTAGAACAAATCTACCAAACTGTTGTAAGATGATAAAAGTAGTGACAGTTGGTGTGAGATTTATAGGAACTATCCATGCTACCTTCTCGGTTTTTCTGTACATCTAAATTTAATTTAAAATAGTTCATTATCGAAGAATAGAGTTAAATATTTAAATTATAAAATTTTATCCACTGCCTAAAACAATGGATAACATTTTGGGGAAACAATAACCAAACGTTTAAAAAGAAAAATTGAGAAATGATGTTCTCATACATGCTTTGAAAAGTTCCTGAATATTTTTAAGAATCTGAAAGACCACACACATGTTTAGGACTGTTCACATGCGCAGGATTGTGTGTATGCTCAGGAAAACTTGAGAAGGTACAAAGGTCTTACCTTTAGCTAAATTTGAGGATCTTGCTAGCAGCAAGTGAAGGTGAAGGCAGAGTTGTCAACTGCCTAATTGACTTAGTCCCAACAGACAGTGCCCTAAAGATAGAATTGAGAGCCTTGTTGGGTCTAGACATTTAAGAAAAATTTCTGGCCAATTATTTGCTGAACAATAAGCTAACTTAACAGAGACTTTAGTGAAAAAACATAACAACAATATAGACAATGCAGAATTAGTTCACAAAAGCCGCTAAACAAACAAACAGCAATAAACCCTGGGGAGAGGTGAGGATCTGATTTTCATAATTGCCAAATTATATTATTTAAGATTTTCCATTTTCAGCACAAAGTATGAAACATGCAATTAAGAAAGTGGCCCATACACAGAAAATAAAAGCAATTAATATATAGCAAGAAATAGTAAAAATATGCATATAGAAGTAAGGAGAGTTAAAAAGAAAGCATAGAAAAAGAACATTCTATAGGAATAAAACCTCCTATTGACTAAAATATGAAAAATAACAATATCATTTGTGAGAAATGGTCCTAAAATAAATTAAAACAAAAAGCATCATTAGAAAAACAAAGATACATTAGCAAATATAATCAAAGAGGAAGTAAAAGCAACAATAGTACATCTCTTATTTGTTGGCAAATTGAATAATCTACTATGTTTTTTTTTTTAAATCTACTCTTGTTGGTTCCCAATCCATTTTCTATGCAGTATACACAGTGATATCTTTAAAGAAAAATATTATTATATTTAAATATAATAAATTGTGATTTAAAAATATAAACAGAAACTTCCTGTTGTTTCCTGGATAATGAAAAACAGCTTTATCTTAGGCTAGAAAACTAGGATAGCCGGGACCCTGAATATCAATCTGATCTCCTCTTGTACTACCCCTTGCATTCCAGTGCCACGGTTCTTTCTATTTCTCAAAAGATTTTTCTTTTTCTCCTGGTCAAGATTTCCTTTGCTTGCAAAGTCTATAATTAATATAATTCATCTCCCCTCCTTTTCCCTGACTCCCCACACTCTGCCCCTCTAGATCCTTTGTAAGCTCCATAAAGACAGGGACTATAATGTATTGTTCATTACTTTTCATGGCATGAAAAACATAAATTTCATAGTATGATATCTAAAACTGGTTGTTGTGGTCATGAGAATGTGCCTTGCAGACCTCCAACAATATGGAGCTTAATTGACCAAGAGATGCAACTGCTGTGCTCTGAAATCCACTCCAGCATTTGTGCTGAGGCTATGATCTGCACACACTGTTCCAAGCTGATAACTGAACATAGCTGGGATATAAAGGCAGGGCCTTCTCTGAGAGACACAGCACTCTGGCAGCTGATGTTGGTTTGACGACTTCCTGAAAACCTTGTTGGAACTCACCTAGACTGAATGTTCTTCTGGGATGCCTCCACTCAATCTGTCTTCTCTCTCTCTCTGCTTTACTTGGGTCATACTCCCATGGTCTGATGATTCTCGTAGCCTTCTCTGGCTTCCTTCACATATTTTCCTCACAGGTATTTCCCCTAATGAAATCCCTGGATATTTAATTTCATCTTGGTATTTGCTTCTCAGAGGTCACATATATGCAAGTGGTGTTGGAGCATTGAACAAAGCACAAAGCAAATATATTTTACATTTTAAGGAAAGTGACTTTTTACCTTTGTCGTGCATTTTGTCTGGGATGTGGTACTTTGGATACTTTACATTTGCTAATAATGATAAAAAATGACGTATGCCTTCCAGGTTTTGGCCACCACCCAAAGATCACACCGAATGTCTGTACTACCTTTATACTAGCATTATGTGATGGTTATTTTCATTTGTCAACTTGAGTGAACCACAAGGTGCCCAGATTAAGCATGCTTCTGGTCGTGTCTGTGAGACTGTTTCTAAAGGATATTACCATTTGAATCAGTGAACTCAGATTTCACTCCACAATGTGTTGAAGTGGAATTCAGTCGATGGAAAGCTTTAATAGAACAAATGTCTGAGGAAGAACAAAATTTACTGCTTCTTTCCTGCCTCACTGCTTGAGCTAGAATATCTTATCCCATATTCTTCTGCCCTCCAACTGGGCCTTGCACCATTGACTTCCCTGGTTCCAGAGCCCTTGGACTGGGAAAAAATTATACCATCAGCTCTTGTGGGTCTTCAGCTTGCAGACTGCGGGTCATGGGACTTTCCAGCACCTATAATTGTGTGAGCCGAGTACTCTTTGTATATCTCCTTTTCTCTCTCTCTCTCTCTCTTTCTCTCTCTCTCTCTATATATACACACACACACACGCACACACACACGTATATGTACACACATATATAATATACATATAGTTTATATATAATACGTGTGTGGATTGTATATGTGTGTGCATAAACATATATATGGAAGTAATTCCTATGTAGGGAGAAAAGGAAATAGATAGATATAGATACCCTATTGATTCTGTTTCTCTGGAGAACCTTGACTAATACATATTATAATCTGTTTGGTCAAATGAAGTCCCTTGGAAGCTTAAATATATAAAACAGAGTCCTGCTCTCTTGACCTCCACCTTCTCCCATCTTCTTTGGTAATATTTAAGGATTGTAGAGACACAGTGTGAAAGACAATGATCTACTAAAGAGAAATTATATTTTTCTGTATAAAATGGCTAAAGAACTGATCTACTTTATCCTTATCCTACAAAAACAGAAATCACCAAATAAATTTTTAAAAAGATAGAGAAGCATTGAGAAATTATATATGATTATTTTCATAGTAGAGACTTAAATTTTTAAGTTGTTAGATTCTGCCTATGCTCTTCTGTAACCTTTAATTTTTAGAAAAACATGGAAAGGCATAAACATTGATATTACTTTTTTTTGTCTTTTTGCTAAAAAAATTCTTTAGCCAATGTTATAGCTTGTGCTATTTGAGCCTTAATGCATCATTAGTTTCTTAAAAGAGCGTTGAGAGTCATGAGAAAGAAAGAAAGAAAAATCTAAAAGTTGAACAACATTCTTAGTCACGATTCTGGCCTCATTGAGCCTGGGACAAGGTAGAAGGTAGAGAGCTTAGCAATAAATATTTAGGAGTCAGGTGGCAACCAGAGATTGTTGGGGGAATCTGCCATCGGCATGAGAAGGCCAATTCCTGGGTGGGTTCAGAGCCAGCGCCGCTGGCAGCACAGGATATGAGAATCAGGTGATGTAAGAGAGTCAATATTAAAAATAGGAAACAAAACCCCCAGTTTTATGTATGGCTGGATAAGGCAGTAGTAAGTACGTATTGAGGATGGGCTGGTGAGAGGAGTTGGGTGATTTGAGATTAGAAAGTGGGTTTATCATAAATTCTAAAGAATTATGCACCCATTAGCACTGATTTTTAAATATTATTTACCAAAGATGGGGGAAACTTGGGGAAACCTGAGGTCTTTTGAATAATAACTATGATATTGTATCTAATATTTATTAAAATCTCAATAGCAGTTCTCTTGAATTATATATGTGCTTTCTTACTCAGGCAGAATTAGCTTGAAAGCTCATTGAACGTAAGTATTTGGGATAAATTCTGGAAATGTGGAGAAAGGTGAGAAAAAAGATGAAGGATTTACGTTTACCATTATGTTCCAAAATGTCTACGTTCCAGAACTTTTCTTGCTTAAAAAAAAAAAAAAAGAAAGCAAAAGAAAAGAAGAAAAGAAAAAAATTGTTGTATTGTAATTCATGCACAACTTTTTCTTACAACTTTTTTCCTCATTTAAAAACTTAATCTGTAATATCGTAACTCCATACCTAAATAATAGTTCTTGCTCTAATGGAAAAACACAGGATCAGAAAATCTTTCTAAATCCCATCCATTATTTTTCCATTAGTAAAACACCAAAAAGACTAGTTATAAGGCAGTCTCTTCTATAAGATGGTCTTACAGAATCCTAAAACCTTTGTACAATAATATATTTCTAAAATATAATGAGTAGTTTCAATTCTTCTGTGTAAAAAGTAAAATTATTATTCATTCATTCTACAAATATCAAACACTATTTTATTAAGTTCTTTTCTTCTCATTTAGGGGATCAAGAATGTAGTATAATCAGGTAATGGAACTTTCGCATAAATATTTTACATAAAAATGTAAATGCCAAATTTTATGCAATTTATTTCATTATATAAAGAAACTAATTCTTCTAATATGAAATAATCATTATAAAAACTGTCACTTTTTCATTAAAATCTTCGTTTATAACTTATTAAAAGTATAAATTTTTCAAAGAATACAAAAGCAAGGATGACTTCAGTTAAAAAATTTAAATGAGAAAATTTCTACACTTTGAAAGGAATTTGCCACTAAAATTATACTGGGATCTTTGACTAAGAATTAGGAATAATAATTATTTGATATCCAGTCCTTTCAAATTACTGTTTTATTTGTAATTTGTGATAAACACTCTAATTCCTGCAGGTAATTTATGATAAACATAATCAGTTATCTCCTAGTTCCAGGATCAGAAATTAGACAGTCTTGGGTCAACGAATACCAGCAATCTCTAAGACTTTCTCAATTTAAGAAAGTGTGGAATCATTTTCTTTGTCCTCAATTCAATTGTCTCATCCTTACAAAGTATAACGATATTGATTGCTTCAGAAAAAAATAATTAAAAATCTTCATGTTGATTACAAGTTTATCAGAATAGAAATGCCTTCAAAGGAATTCTAGAGTTGTTTAAAGTTTTCTGTAAATTTCAGTCTTCAATGAAAGAGGCAAATCTTTGTAACTCTCAATTTCAGCCTACAGGAATAATTCATATAATTTTGAAAATTTTGCATAGTCTTCTACCCATAATCTTATCTTCAAAGTGAGAGCTCACCAAAAATAAGTCCTATTTTCAAGACCATCCATAATGATTATGGCAGGGCTCTGATTGAATCATATAGCTAAAAACCCAGGTAACTTTGGTACTGGATGAACCCCTTTCTGTCTGCTATTTCTGAAAGTGGAGTTTCATTTTTTTCTCAAAAATAAAAAATAAAAAGAGCAAAAATTCTTCCCAAAGTTCCAACTTGTGGTTCTAGATTTTTGATATGTCAATAACTGTTACTAGAGCAAAATGTTATACCCTATCCCCCATTTTATTATAAAATATATGAAAGAGTACCCATTTATGACCCTATCTCTTTCTCTCTCTTTCTCAAAGAGTTGGTAGCTGTCATGCCAATGAAAGAGACTTCTACTGAGCCTTACTGGCTGAGTCTTTGGCAACAATGACTGCTCAAGTGCAAATAATATGTCCTGGAGTCCCTTTCTTATAACGGTTCAGATGTGTTGCCAAGTTTCGTGGTGTCCTTCTATGGACAAAAGTGGACATTATTCTTCATGTTAGATATTTGCTAAATGAAGAACATTTTCTCCATTTTAAGGGTATCATTGGCCTTCACAGTTTCTCAAATGAACATACAAACTGTTTTTCATATTATCACTGCACACATACAGAAATAACAGGAGCCGCTAGTACTTACTTTAAAAGGTCATTACTTGAAAGTATATGAAGAAATGTCAGAAAAGGAAACCATCTGTCAAAAAATTAAAAGAATATTAAAAACTACTAAAAATCATTAAGAAAAAGATAGGCAACCCAATAGAAAAATAATGTTAAATAGATACCTCATTTAGCTTGGGCTGGTCTCGAACTCTTGGCCTCAGCACTTCTGCCTTGGCCTCTCAAAGTGGTAGGATTGTAGTCATAAGCCACCATGTTTGCACCCCCATAATATCCTGAATTAAAAAAAATAAATAAGTAACAAAGGAAACATTAATCAAGCTGTGTACTTATAATATTTGTATGTTTCAGTAATTTATTGCAGAATTAAAATTAACTTAATTTTTCTTAGTAGATATTGATATGCTTTAATCAGTTTCTTAGTCATATCTGGTTCTAATGCTAAGTCATTGATATTTTTCCAATGAATATGTGTTTTCAATATGATTTTAGTATTTTCAATTTTTTCATAAGATTGCCCCCTGTCCACTTTAAAGTTGTTCTTTATTGTTACATGTCAAATTCACTATTTATACATTTAAAATTATTGAAAGCTCTTATTGACTTTTCTGTAGGTCATAATAATTTTAATTGGGAAAATATTCTTTCTAAATGTAATGCAATACCTGGTAAACTCAGAGCAACTTCTGCTAAATAGAATTCTTAATCCTTAAATTAAATATTCTTAATTTTAGTTAAAAAAAAATAAATGCCTTATGTAAAATGAAATCCAAATAGCCAATAATCATGAAAAATGGCTCCATTCTATTGGTCATTGGAGACACCACTATATACACACAACAAATTGGCTAAAATCAAAGAGATTGACAATAAAAAAGTTCTGTTAAAAAAGTAGATCGCTTGTAGGGTTTCAGCTGAGAAATCTGCAGTTAATCTGATAGGCCTGCCTTTGAAGTTTATTTGTTGGATTGTTAAAATCTGGTATATGTTCACAATGGAATATTACTCAATTTTAAGAAATGACAGTGAGTTAGCACCTCTTGTATAATCCTGAATTAAGCTTGAACCCATTATTCGAAGTGAGGTGACACAAGACCCGAAGAATGGGCCCCACTTGTACTCGCCATCAAACTGGTATTGACTGATTAACACTATGGTGCTCAAAGGGTGGGAGCGATCACTAGGGAATCGGGGGGTGGG